>VZQC01001442.1:148184-215374 GCA_009823505.1 Rhizomys pruinosus | reverse complement strand
AATTTTTTTGTCTTTTTTGAGACAGGCTCTCCCTTTAGTCCCAGCTGGCCTGGAGCTCACTATGTAGACCAGGCGGGCCTCACAGAGATCCACCTGCCTCTGCCTCCCAAGTGCTGAGATTAAAGGCGTGCGCCACCACACCCGGCAAGATTTCTTTTTTTTTATTTTTTATTTATTTCTGTATGTGTATGATGTACTGTCTGCATGCAAGTTTGTGCACCCGTGTCGTGCAATGCCGCGGAGGTCAGAAGAGGGTTTCGGATTCCCCTGGAACTGGAGTTCTCCTGGAATTGGAGTTTCAGACGGTTCTCGGCCGCCATGTGGGTGCTGGGGATCGAACCCGGGTCCTCTGTAAGAGCAGTCGGTGCTCTTAACCGCTAGGCTATCTCTCCAGCCCCGAGACCCTTTCTTATAAAGAGCAAATAAGTATCTTAGCTCTGGGCTCCTGCAAAATATGAACTAAGTTACATACTATCTTATTTCAAAAGGAAAGGTGACGGAGGCACACTTCAATAAAATCAAAGTCCAGAAATGCATCTCAGTATTGGGCATCTGGGATCCACTTAGCATTTTCTGGGTGTGTGCAGCTCTACTTCTGTGACTCAGCCAACCTTGTCCCATCTCAAAGGCTCAGGATGGCTCCATCCACACTTGCCACTCCCCTTTATTGTCATCCCATCATCCTGGCATTTCCAGTATATTTTGGTCTCTACCAAAGCAGGCTGTACTTTCACTAGTGGGCTCTCTGGCTCCTCAGAGTACACAGCCTCAAGTTATCTCCATAACCCTTTCAATTCTGGGTGTTCTTCCCTATACCTTTGGCCACACCTTTACTAAAAGCCTTCCTGGGCTCTCATAATGCCAAGCCTGCCAAGCTTCAGCTGCTCCCCGGGAATTCTTCTTGCCTTCAAAACCAGCCCCAAGGAGAATACTCTTAACACATTCCCGAGTTCTGTTCCCATCTTGAGTTGGAGCCTCATGTCCCTCTGAACCATAGCTTCTATCTGCTGATCCCAAAGAAGTACTGTCCAGAAGATTTCACCTCACTTATGTCAGTCTCTTATTAAAGCTGATGTTTAAGCCACAGAGAATTAGGATCAACGATTCTAGTAAATCACAAGAAATTTCACTTTCAAAAATTATCAATTCCACACAAGCAGCCCTGATAGATCTTTGCTTTGAAGCCTCACAGTTCAGGCCTCTATCATCTCTGCCTCTTTCAGCATTATCTTCCAAGTTCTACAGAATACCTCATGATCTCCAAGTGCTTTTCCAGTCAAAGCTCCAAAATCAACTATTCTTTCCAAATATGGTTAAGTCCACTACATCAATATCCCACTTGCAGGTACCTATTTCTGTTCTGGTTAAATTCCTATTGCGGTTATAAAAACACTGACCAAAACCAACTCAAAGAAACAGTCTATTTTATCTTACAGCTCCCAGATCACAGTTCATCACTGAGGGAACTCAGAGCAGGAACCTGGTGGCAGGCCCTGAAGCACAGAGCATGGAGGACCATTGCCCACTAGCTCACTCACTCAGCCTGCTTTCATATACAACCCAGAGTTGGCACCTCCCACAGTAGGCTGGGCCCTCCTACATCACTTATCAAGAAAATGCTCAACAGACATGGCCACAGACCTACCCAATGGAGACAATTCCTTAATTGAGGTTTCTTCTACTCAGGTGTGTCAAGTTGACAAATGAAGCTGTCCAGCACAGCTGCTTTATTCTGAACGTATTTTTGTGCCTAAAGGGCTTCCATTGTGTTCTGGCAAACTTCAGTCATATGTATTTACTGCTGTCCTTCTATATTGTGGACTTATACCACAAAGCACGTTGTGCTGGATCCTCATGAACTTCTCATGCATGAGTTTACTTCCTTGGAATTAAACTCCAAAGTTATCTTGCATTCATCTTCCTATAACTGACGCCAAAATTAGGGCTTAGGTCACAATGTAAGATGCACTCAAAATTGTGGAATCAATGATTTGTATGTGTTTTTTATCTTGTGTTATTTACCCAAAGTTTGTTTGCACATGTGCATATAGAAGCCAGAGGCTGACCCAGATTCTCTTCCATTGTCACGCTGCAGCTTCTTTGGATAAGGTTCCCTTTGTTGAGTCTGAGGCTTGATGTTTCAGCTAGACTAGTGAGCCATCAACCCCCTGTGATCCACCTGTCTCTGCCCCCTCATCACTAAGTTTATAAACATCCACTGCCATGCCCAGGTTCTACATGGGTGCTGGGGACTTGAACTCTCATCCTAATGCTTGTATTGCTGCACTTTTCATACTGAGCCATAAACTGTTTCTGCAGGGATTCTCTATCCAAGCCTACTTCTTTCCTTGTGGTAGTAAATTTTGTTATAAGGGAAAGGTAGGGAGCATTGTTGCCTTACTGATAAATGACTTGTTTAAAAAGATATAAATATTTGAATTCAAATTTCCAAATTCAAAGTGAGCTCGTATCAATCAAGTTCTACCTAATTTGACAAAATAACAACCCAAGGTCAAGTATCAATTTCTTGAAAATATCATTGAGGGAAAGTTCTTCAAGCTATACACGAAATATGTCAACCTTCCTACTGGAAGCTACAACACAACTGATTATTTTGCCTCAAGCTTTAATTTACTGATTTGTTGTCTATCCATCTTTTATTGTCCTTAGGCTGTATCATATACTATGCCAAGTAATTAGTGCACCAAATAACAGTGCCACAATTCCAAATAAACATTCAATATTGTAGTATTCATGCCAGCGGCAAAAGCAACAGTAATAATGATAAATATCCTTGGCTCCTTTCTAGCTACCTATTAAAATAAATGATATAGTTAAACAACTTATCAATTCATTTCTAAAATATGCAACATGTTCCTCATCATCCTCTAGGTCTGCATGAGACAAACATTGTATTCTCCACAGAAACTCTTGTTCCATTTTTCCACACAGTTGAATTTTCCATGTCTCTCTCAAATAGAGACTTTTATCTTCAATTTTCTTGGAAATAGAAGTGCTGGTGCATCATTCCCATCTATTGGGAAAGTCTACATTTATAGAACTTAGTTAAGTTTATTATATCCATACATTCTTTTTTGTAGTGATCATATTTTAAAATTGGATTTCTTGAGAAGGAGAGGTGGCTCAGAGATTAAGAACACTGGATGCTCTTGCAGAGGACCCAGGTTTTGTTCCCATCACACACAAGGCAGGTAACAACCATCTGTAAAACCAATTCAAGGAGATCTGATGTCCCCTTCTGACCTCTTCACATATCTACAATGTGGGTGTATTTTCATACATGGAGACAAATTACTGATATACATCAAGTAAAAATTTTTAAATGCAAATAGATTCACTGTGATGTCATTGAGTTCAATCCATGAACATTGGGCTGGATCACAGTACAGAAGATCATGTGTGTTCCATCTGCCTCATTCACGATTTTAATATTTCCTTCCCTTTATTTACCCAGTGAATTAAGTGTAACTCCCCCAATTCAGAAACTGTCAAGAGTAACTCCATAATGGTTCCAAATGTTAGGTCTTACTTCATGTGTCCCCCAAACATATGTATAGGTTCATATCATATAAAACTAACTTAATTTCAATAAATTTTAAATGAAACTAAATACAAGCAAAATTTTCCAAAAGATCAAACTATGTTTACTTCCTTACTGATTTATTTATATAAGACAGGGTCCCATTATTTAGTTCCAACTGTATGGGATTTCTTTTTTTTTTAATTTTATTTATTTTTGTATGTGTATGAATGTACTGTCTGCATGCAGGTTTGTGCACCCATGTCGTGCAATGCCTCGGAGGTCAGAAGAGGGTGTCAGATTCCCCTGGAACTGGATTTCTCTACATTAGATATTCTGGTATCAAATGCATGTGGCTTTGTTCTTCCATTCCCTGAATTCTGGAATTAAGGGTGTGTGCCACAATGCCAGGCCTCAGACACATTTTAAAGTAAATATTGGCTTGTACATGTTATCAAAAGTAGGAGTTAAAAAGTTAGAATTATGACAAATTAAATAATAATTTTAGATATATAATTTAATATAATTATTAGTCTTTATTGTCTGTAGCTTTAGACAAGACATATGAACGAAATTATGCTAAATTGAAATGAAACATTGTAGGATGGAGATAGTTTTGTTTGAATACATAGCATATTTTTGCTTTACAATTTCTATATATTTTATTTAATTTTTATTTAAAATCTCTACATTTTTAACAAAATATTTCAATGCCAAGATATGAGAAAATTCTGACCAGATTTTAAGCAAATATCAGATAAATGACAAATATGCATTGACTCATAAATGGTTTATTCTGTGAACTTTAAATGTGTATGTATTGTTGCAGCAGATGACAGTTGATTAGTATTTAGTTAATAAAGACTTTTCCTATGGTAAATGAAATAATATTTCTTTTACACTATTTTTTAAAGCAAGCTATTTAAATCTTTTTGCAATACTTTCCTCACAAACTCATTTTATAAAGATATGTCACTCACAGAAATAATCTCTTGGAATAGTTTATTAGATAAAAATCTTTTTCTAAGATACTGTGCTATATTTTAATATATTTACATAGAACTTTATGTGTATTAATATCAGCTCTCTGAACTTGTTTTCTATGATCCTTCAGTCATCTAAGTAATGAACCTTTCCCTAAGATGCTTCTATTAAGTATCTGTCATAGCAGTAAGAAGAATAATTTATATAGAAATAGGGTACTACTGTTTCAGAATTTATATTAAAAATATGATAGAAAAATCTCATCTCCACATACACAGAAGATATAGTGGAATGCAAGAAAAGAAAAAAGTATCATAAGAAAAAGATATACAGTTTGCAAAAAGGTTATTTTTGAGAAAATTTTGTGGTATCTCTAAAAAAACAGCCTACATTAAGTTGTGTCTTAAGTTTTAAGTTAGGGAAAGAATAAAAAGAGAAGCAGTCCCAGAGAAACATAAATCAGTAATAAAAACTCACTAAAGTAACTATCACATTTAATTAAATAGTATTTTTCTTGAAGTTGCTTATTAAGGGTTGGATACAGAGTGCTGTACTTATTCTGATTATGAAAACTCTAGGCTTTCATTTGTTCTTATTTTTTTAAGAGGAGAATCAGGGCAGGAGAGAAGGCTCAGGGGGTAACGGCCTTGCAGCCAACTTGAGGACCTGCACTGCATTCCCATGGACCTGCAATGTGGAAGAAGAGAAGCAACTTTTTCTTTTTTTTCTGCTGGCAGAAATTTTAATAAGGTGTAGGGAAGAGTGCATCACACTAGTCTGAGGTGTACCCATGGTGGCTCTCATGGAGTGAAACTAGAGTTCACTTTTCAGCATGGTTTGTTCCGGTGAACTGCAGAAGAATCAGCCACTGCAGGTGAAAAGGTGGGCCTTGGCCACAAGCCAACAGATCATTCTGAGGTTAATTCAGGAGCAATGTGACTGGAGCACTTTCCCGTCTGGTACCCAGCCTGCCTTCTTCAAAACATAAAATTGAGTGGGTGGCAGGAATGGGGGTGGATTTTTTTCTTGCCCGCTCCAACTTTCCCTCTATTCTAGAAAATTCCAGCTTCCCTCACCTCTCCAGGCCTCCCTCCCTACCAAAATGTGCTCCTACAGTTCCATTGTCTCTCTTTGGTGCCAAACACGCTGGAGAGGGGTTTTCGTGAGCAAAAGAAGCCAGTAGGCCATGGGCTTTGGGATCCATCCAAGAGGCCTGCAGGTGATGCCTGGTAGGTGGAGGAACAATCAGCCTGTTTGGAGGGTAGACGCCTTCAGGGATCCTTGGTGCAGTGTGGAGTTCCTGCTGGGAGAGGATCAGGAAAAGAACAGCCTTGGAGAACTTCTCCACTGTAGGAAGAGGTTCAGGTCTCTCCTGTTTCCCATTCTGCTCCCCAAGGAAATTTTACTTCCAAACCCTGATTCAGTGTTCTGAGGACTAGTGGGATGGATGCTCTTGGGATTTTTTACATCACCTCACCTCCAAGAATGTGAGTCCTTAAGTTCCCTAGAATCTTAGTGTCTGTCTCAAAGGCCTCTCCTCCCATCTTCCAAGGTATTAAGGCGCTGTGACATCATGGCCTCTTCTTGCAGGCACAGTGACATCACACAGACCTCAAACAAAAGCCCAAGGACCCCACGTCATTTTCCATGGCAAACCACTTAAGAAGGTTTATAAAATCAAACTTGATCCGCCAGGAGTAGTGATATCCATTCACACCAGCTTCGCCCTGAGATCCTTCTGGCAAGAATGGAGTTTAGTCCCCATGTCAAGACTGTAGGCTCGAAGCACTGGCAGGTGCCCTGAGTGAGGAGCTGTGGCTGCAGCAGCATCCTCATAGATGGTGGTTTAAGGTTTTCCAGACCCCAGGGGCCAGCCTTTCTGACAGCGCGCTCTTTGGCTGTGTCCCCGCCCACCGAATTAGTTTGGGGCCAGGCGCAGAGGAACTCTATGACCACAGCCACAGTTTTAAGAGTACAGCACTCAGGAGAGAATGGGGCAATAGCTGCTGCATTGGCATTCTGCTCTACCTTCGGGGATTCCAAATTTAGGGATCACTGACCCTGCGCCCTAGAGTCAACTCTTAAGTAATTCTTTGGCCTCCACACACGTGTTATGTCATGTGGACACCCAGACATGAACAAACAGATGCATATGAAATAAATCAAAAGTAAGAGGAGAAACATGCCTGAAGATTAGGTGCCATTTTCCATACCACAGAGTTAAAAATTGTCAAATATTAAAGTTTAATAAAAAAAAAAACTATCTCTGAAAGGTGCATTTTAAATTCCATATATGTCAAATGTTAAAGTTTAATAAAAAATTCTATATTTGAAGGGTGAGTTTTAAATGCAAAAAGAAAGGAAGTCAGGTATAGTTTAATGATACTGAGCTTGTCCAGACAGGTGAGGTCTTAGATTCAATCATCCAAACACAGAGGAAAAGAAAAGAAAATTGTTACAATTGTGTTATTCTTATATTTTAGCAATTACCACATTAAGAAACAATTTTTAAAAACTCATTCATCAGCTGGGCGTGGTGTCATATGCTTTTATTAGCTGGGCGTGGTGTCTTGCAGCTTTATTAGCTGGGTGTGGTGTCATACAGCTTTAGTGTCAGCACTCCAGAGGCAGAAGCGGGTAGTTTGAGCTCAATCCAATCTAAATCATTCCGGCCCACCCAGAACTACAAAGAGAATCTGTCTAAAAAAAAAAAAAAATATATATATATATATATATATATATATATATATATACATCAATTATGCACTGAGATAAATTTCTTATAGGAAAGACACTGGGGGTGTAAAAATGATACGATGCAGGCTCAATTGAAGGTCAAAAATGTGAATTACTAAGTGTGCATGCTTGGGTAAAACACGTGGAAAAAGGAAAAGTAAAAGGTGATTCAGGACTGGGTAGATGCTTAGGTCAGGAAAGAGTGTATTGCACAACCACAGCAACACGAATTTGTGTCTTTACCATCCAAGAAAAACCAGTTGCTGCAGAGAAAATCAATCCTTGCCTTCTGGAAGTGGAAACACTGGAACTCTTGGCTTTCAGTTCAGATGGAGTAACTGAATTAGTGAGCTCGAGATTCAGTGTGAAGCACTAATTCAAAACCCAAGTGGATAGTGAGAAAGAAACCCCCCCCCCGACTACCAATGGGCTCTGCAGGTGCATAGAAATGCATACTCATGACAGTTTATACAAGCAACACATCACACACACACACACACACACAAACACACACACAATTTGTTCAAAAATGTTGACACAAAGTAATTTACACATATACTCACTGACAAGTGAATAAAACCTCACATTCTGAAATTAACTTAATAAAACTGTCAAATTATTGAAATGATGTCTGCTACAATAAGAAACTCAGAAGCATTTAACATGTTTGCCATTTTGACTAAATGGGATTTGTACATGTTTGCAAGTTTAAAAAATACTGACAATTCCCAAGGATCACATGCTGTAATCTTAGCAGTGAGGAGGCTGAGGAAGAGGATACTAAGTGCGAGGCCAGCTTGGGCTACACAGGGAGATTCTGACTACAACATATTGAAAAGAAAGTTACCAGAAAAATGATATATTTCTATGAAAATTATTTTTGTAGCTAGATATAAAATCAGTATTTTTCTTAAAGAGAAATTATAAATTGATAAGAAGGATCATAATTAAAATAGTGAAATGATACACATACAAATGTTAAAGAAATGCAAATCCAGAATTCCAAAGATAGAAGAAAATATTCACTGACCAGTATCAAAGCAAAAAGAAATTATAATAAAAAATACACTCTGGGATGTTTTAAGAGTGGAAAGTAAAGGGATATCTTTATTAATGCTACAAGGAATGGGAATATTTTCAAAACAATTTTGGAAAACTGTATTAAATTTTCCAATGAATAAAATTACAGAGTTGCTGGTGTCCTGTTGGCTGCCTGTCTAGTTCTTCCCATGCCACTATGACAGCTTACCTAAGGGATGATAAAAACTCCACCAGGAAACTCCTAGAAACAACTAAGAGTTTCAGTAAAGTGGTGGGATTCAAAATTAACCCAGGAAAATCAGTAGCTTTTCTTTACAACACGAATAAGCAACTGGAGAAGGAATATAAAGAGACCTTCCCACTAACAATAGCCTCAAAATAAAAATAAAATACCTTGGAACAAACCTAATCACAGACACCAAAATCTCTACAATGAAAATTTTAAATCCTTGAAGAAGATTGAAGATGACATCAAAATATGGAAAGACCTCCCATGCTCATGGATTGGAAAAATTAATATACTAAAAATGTCCATTCTACCCAAATTAATATACAGATTCAATGGAATCCCAATCAAAATCCCCATGCATTTCTTCAGGGACTCAGACAAAAATCCTTAAATTCATATGGAAAAACAAAAGACCCTGATTAGCTAAAGCAACCCTGGGTGAAAAGTGCAATACCAGAGCATTACTTTACCAGACTTCAAGCTATACTATAGGGCTATAGTCAAAAAACAGCCTGGTATTGGCACAAAAACAGACATGTTGTCCAGTAGAACAAAATTGGAGATCCAAACTTGAGCTCATACAACTTCAGCCACCTCATATTCAACAAAGGGCCAAAAAAAGCTGAATGGAGGAAGGACAGCATCTCCAGCAAATGGTGCTGGCAAAACAGGATCACCATTTGTAGAAGAACAAAATTAAACCCCTACCTCTCTTCCTGTACAAAAATCAACTCCAGGTGGATCAAAGATCTCAGTGTGAAACCTGAAACCCTAAAGGTTTCAGAAGAAAAAGTTGGCAGCAACCTACAAAACATAGGTGTAGGAAAAGACTTTCTAAATCAGACAGCAGCTGCACAGGAAATAAAGTCAACAGTTGACAAATGGGACCTCATCAAACTCAAAAGGTCCTGTCAATGAAGTGAAGAGAAAACCCAGAAGAGTGGGAGGAAACTTTCACCACTGGTGTACATCTGACAGAGCATTAACATCCAGAATATGTAGACTACTCAAAAAACAAAGAAGAAAACAAATGACCTACTTAAAATATGGAGTAAAGAGCTGAACAGAGACTTTACCAGTGACGAAGTAAAGGTGGATGAGAAACATCTTAAAAAGTGTTCAAGATTATTAATAATTAAGGAAATGCAAATTAAAACCATTCTCAGATATCATCTCACCTCAATAGGACTGGCTAAGATCAAGGAAACAAAAGACACCAAATGCTGGAGAGGTTGTGGGGAAAGGGGAACACTCATCCACTGCTGGTGGGAATGTACACTCCAACAACCACTGTGGAAAGCAGTGTGCAGAACCCTTTAAAGACTCAAATTGAGCCTAAGACCTGACCCAGTCATACCACTCCTGGGTATACAACCACAAGATGCATCCTGCCACAAAGGATATATGCACATCTATGTTTATTGCAGCTCTCTTCACAATAGCAAAGAGCTGAACCAACCCAAATGCCCCTCAACAGATGAATGGATAAAAAAATGTGGTACACCTACACAATGGAGTTCTATTCAGTGATAAAGATGACATCATGAACTTTGCAGGTAAATGGATGGAACCCAAAGATACTATGTGAAGTGAAGTAACACAGTCCCAGAAAAACATATGGCAAATGGTTTTGCCCATTTGTGGATGTTAACACCAAATCCCTAGTTGAAAGGCATGCTGAACAATGTTATTGTTATACTTCCTTTTATCTGAAAGCAACTGTGCTGTTATAATGTGAATCTCTTAACAGGCTCTAGAATTGACCTACCACTTATTTTCAGACATTGTAATTACCATATATGTGTGGAAGGTATGTATTCATATTTCACAGTAATATAAAATTAAAGGAAAAACATATTTTGGAATTAACATAGTTTATTCTCAGAGATCATAATTTTGATACATATGTGATGTTTATATAGGCATGTTTTGGAGCAATACAAAGGGGAGGGAAAAATAATAACACAGGGGCTGGGTCAAAGAACTGAGTGGTACAGTTAAATTTTTTCATTCATTGACTCTTTTTAATAGTTTCATTTAAATCAGTTTTCGAATTATGCTATTTTGTCTTTGCAACACTGAACACATAGAAAATAACATCATATACCAAAATAACATAAAGTAGAATTATTCACATAACTTTTAATATGTCTGAAATTTATCAATATTACAACAGAGCTAGAATCCAGTTAAATTCTCTCAAGCTGAATTTCAAATGTCTTCTGTATGTTTGACAATGGAATAATTTCTTGTTATGTAAAAAAACTCTTGTGTGATTAAAGAACAAAATCCTCAGATTTAAAAAGTAACTTATTTTTATGTCATAGACATTAATAAAGTTAATTCCATACTAATTTTTTAAGAAAATACTGTCTTGTGTGCCAGTGATGTGACTGAGCAGGTAAGCGTGATTACTGCCAAGTCCGATTACTGAGTTCCTCCCCATAAACCACAAGGTGGAAAGAGAGAATTCCCTCCAGCAGAATGTCCTGTGACTGCCACATAGGAGTTGAAAATGGAGGTCATTCATTCAATTACTTACCTGACATTTAAACTTAATAAAAAAAAGAAAAAATAAATCCAATAGTGTTTAATGTAGTCTAAATTGGCCATTGAAATTATAATCCCTTTTATCATAGGATGTAAAGATAGGTGGTTTCCAGACTGGTGTAAAGCTTAAAAACAATGTTAGGACACACCTTCATTTCTATTTGTCTACAACTAAGATCAACTATTTTGAATGACACAACATGTGACAATACATTTAATTTTTTGTTTGGGACATGGTCTCCCTGTAGGCCCAGCTGGACTGGAACTCATTATGTAGACTAGGTTGGCCTGGGTTTCACAGGGATTCACCTGCCTCTTCCTCCAGAAGCATTCTAGCATACTGCACTGACAATTCACTTACAAAGAATTTGACCATTCTTTCAGCATGATGCGTGTGCATGTTGGCATGTTTTCCTCAGCAAATATTTGTAAAAGTTCTTTGCAAACAATGGTTGTTATTTCTAAACCTTTTTTTTAAAGCCAATTTCTAATGAAGCTTTGTATATTTCATACAACATTTCCCAATCAAATCTAAACCCATTCCTCCCTTACTTGCCCCCCCCACCCCACCAGAGCTCATGCATTCTGCCAAACATATTTTTCATCTTTTTTTCTTGATATTTCTAAATCTTATGAGCAGAGAATAGAAGTAAATTGTTTTAGTTCTCCCCAAGCATATGTCCCCATCTTTCAGTTTAAGTTTCCAGAATTTTCTCTATTAAAGTCCCCAAAATCAATGAGTCTGATTTGAATATGATGTGGCATCAGGTTGGTAGTTAATTTGCATAAATAACTTTGTTTTCTTAAATTCATTTAGCAATTTGTAAGGAATTACTTTATTCTGATTGAGAGGGTTGTTAGACCATTCAAGTCCATGATATAAGTATGATTATCTGGTAAAGAAAGTGATTTCTAAGTATCCACATCTTATTTTTATCTACAGGCTTCTCATAAAAATGATGGATATTTTATTGCGTTAATATAACTAAAACAACTTTTTCCTGAATCTCTTCAATCGTGTATGGATTAAGTCTAATTTGGTGGGTCAACATTTAAGTTTTCACGTAAATTCACATTTTCTCAGGGCAATCTTATAAATAATTATATGATAAATATTTTTACAAGAATACAAAGCCAAATATAAATAATTGTAAATAATGTCAGGATTTGTTTATGAAATCAGATTCAGTGTTCACTATATTAGTTATGTAATTACATAAACTATTTAAAACAATATATTTATTTTGGTAGTGTGTATATGAGATTTTGACTACATGTATGTATACACCACCTGTGTTCAGTGGTCATGGAGCCCAGAAGAGAGCAACAGAACTTCTAGAACTGGAGCTATGGATGGATGTTAGCCACCATGGGGGTGTTGGGAACTGAACCATTGTCCTCTGTAAAAACAGTGAGTATTATTTACTGTAAAGCTATCTCTCCAGTTAATTAATTCTGCATTTTATTTTAATTGCTCTCCATTAACTTAAACAGTAACCATTGAAATAAACCATTTTCTTCAGAGGAGACTTCTGTTCTGAATATATTTGTGATGTAGTGCATAATTCTTTTCATTAATACATTCACATAAGGTGTTTTGAGTATTATCTAGCCCTTTCGTTTTTATAATATCCTTCCTTTACATTACCACGAAGCTTTAAGAAATAATTACAATTGCTGGGCGTGGTGGCACATGCCTTTAATCCTAGCACTTGGGAGGCAGAGGCAGGCAGATCTTTGTGAGTTCAAGGCCAGCCTGGTAAACAGAGTGAGTTCCAGGACAGCTGGGGCTACAGGGAGACCCTGTCTCAAAAAGACCAAAAAAATAATTACAATTAAAGTGATTTCAAGTTTTTTGCAGTCCAGTTGGCAGCTATGATCAAATGGAAAATAGCCATGTATAACTTGCTGACCCAAATCATGAGGAGGTTGGCCTTGGTGACCCTCCCTTCTCCTTCATTTCAGTAGTCTGTACTTCGATCCAGCCTCACTAGATCACTTCAATTCAACAAAGCACTTTTCTAATAATTTATACAGTAAGAAGAGGGAAAGTCCTTTCTTATAAAAACATAAATACTTGACATTTATGAAACTGTAAATAATTAAAATATCTAGATACAAAATGAAGAAATCTAGGTCATTGAGAGTGTCCTTTTATGTATTAATAGGACAGTCTGTGGTGAAACCTACTTTCATTTTATTCCACTTTCTGGTTTTCTGGTCTCTATAGAAATTTAAAGGAAGAAGCAGTTAATTACATATGTGTGTGTGTGTGTGTGTGTGTGTGTGTGTAATTCTAGTAATTTATTTGTTTAACTTCTTTCCCAAATAACACAAAGATTTACAAAATAAAAAATTCTGAGTGTAATCATGAGATGCATTATGATTGGAAATACTGGAAAAATACATAAAGCCAAATCACTTTACTTGTCTGTTTATCTTGAACAATGCATAATATTTTGAGTGTTGACTGCACTCAAATTAATAAATAGTCATTCTCTTTTTCCTGGAATAATAAGTTGACATACATTGTTATCATTCTTGCTAATTTCCTGAATATTCATATATCTTTTTGAGACAGGGTCTCCATGTAGCTCTGGCTTCTTTTGTATATTTTAATGCCTGTGGTACATTTATTTATTTATTTTGAATATCAATAAATTATTACTTACTCTAAAATACTGGATTCACACATTGGAAAAATGTTGTTTGATTTGTGCATTACACAAACTATCCACTCTAAACACCTAGACATATTTGATGTCTACTTCTCATCCAAAATTACACCATATATCCCCATTATCTGTTTTATTCTATTACTGTATTTCTTAAACAACTCTCAATATTCAGATACACGTTTCCAGAAATACTGCAGCCTGCAGGGCTCAGCAAGTTTCAATGTTCAGTTCTGCTCAGATGATGCCCAGATTACTTTCCCCACACATGTTGCCAAGTAGAATATCACTCATAGAAAAAAATGTCTTGACAAATATTCTTCTTTGATCAGTAGTCTACCTTTTCCCACATAATTTAACACTGCTTAGCCTCATTAAGAAAATATTTTCTGGGCTGCACAATGATGTGGGCTGATCTCCAGTGGTGCTGCATGCCCTGTGGAAATGGTCACTCATCAGCTGGGAACAAACTTTCCTATATCACAGAGTACAAGCACTGGAGAGGACAAAGGATTCTTGAGAAAAGATTTTAGAAACAGCAAACAAAAACGGTAAGTTCCAAACAATCATCATTCTACTTTTCTTTTTTTTTAATTTTTTTATTAATTTTATTTATTTATGTATGTGTATGAATGTACTGTCTGCATGCAAGTTTGTGCACCCGCACCCGTGTCGTGCAATGCCGCGGAGGTCAGAAGAGGGTATCGGATTCCCCTGGAACCCTTTTCATTGTGAATTCGATTAAGACTAGACTTGTCATCATGGGTTTAAAGAACAAGAAAGACTCCACCCCTACTATGGAGGAAACACTAAAGAATGAAAAATATAGAAAAGAAATTAAAATAAAACGCAAATATTTTTATGAAAAAGATAAACCCAGTAAAGAAATGAACGGAGAACACATGCCTTCTTCGATGTAGCTCAAGCTAAAGAGTCTGTCTCCTCTCCACTTATTGGGAAGGGAGAGGCCTAGGGGGCTCCAACAAGCACTGGTGAAACTTTGCAGCCAAGATCTTGGATGACATCAGTTAGCAAAAGATACATGCAATAGTTGTAGTATGGTAAAGTCATTTCATTTACATGGATATCATTCATTTTTTAACTAATAAAACGATTAAATCTGGTTAAGTTGCTTTTTCTGACCTGTGTTTTCAATACAGCTTGTGTTATTTTTGTTATGCATAGTGTAAGATTATAAGCCATAGAAGCCTTTTAATGCTTTTAGATTTGACTCCTCTATTTGAATAAGTCATTCATAGTCCTGCTGATGAATTTGCCTAGAATTGGTTTTCTTCATAATTTTAACACGTTGGCAAGTTGCATGCAGCTGTCAATACTTAGGACACAGTACATGCAAGATCCATAGGCTTATTTAGGAATTATCCCCAGGTAATTTTTGAAAGAAATAGTTGGGGGGAGGGAGAGAAAAAGGGAGAGAAAGACAGAGAGATAGAGATGAGAGAGAGAAAGAGAGAGAGAGAGAGAGAGAGAGAGAGAGAGATTGAGATAGAGGCCATATTTGTTTATTTATTCAATCATTTATTTAGGTGTACGAATTCTTTTCCTGCATGTATGTATGTATGTATGTATGTATGTATGTATGTGTACTGGGGACATGCAATATTTTGACTTAAATGAATAAGTCAAAAATAGAGCATTAGAAGGTATAATAGTGTTGTAGTAAGAAAATTAAAGAAGACAAAACTCAGAATGAGCAAACAAGAAGGAAAATGTTCATATATTTAATAATATTTGAGGAAGCAAAATTTTGTTCTAGATATGGATTTAAAACATTCTAAGAAAAGTTTAACTGGCATTTCATGGACAAGGAAACAAAAATAGATCAAATTTTAGAAAACAATTGAATGATTAGGTAAGAATTAAAACTTTATATCGGAGCATTTGAATGCTTCATAATGTTCACATTAGAAAAAAATGATTTGCAAATACTTAAAGATGAAGTGAAATGGTTGCAAGCCATAGATGTTATTGTAAATTGGTGCTGGTAATTTATTGTTACTGTTCTTTTTCCCTCTAGGAGTTCAGTCATTATCCTAGCACTTGGGAGGCAGAGGCAGGTGGATCTTTGTGAGTTCAAGGCCAGCCTGGTCTACAGAGTGAGTTCCAGGACAGCTGGGGCTACAGGGAGACCCTGTCTGGAAAAGACCAAAAAAAAAAAAAAAATAGAAACATTGTTGATTAATGTATTATTATTAAAGCACAGTGTCTGGAAAAGATTGCAGGAAAAGTGATAAAGTGTGATAAAATAATTTTTAGATATAAACAGCATATTAAGCACCTGCGTGCTGGGGCTGGAGAGATGGCTCAGTAGTTACCAGCACTGGCTGCTCTTGCAAAGGACCTGGGTTTAGATCCCAGCACGCACATGGTGGCTAACAACCATATAAAACCATTTCCAGGGATCCAAAGCTCTCTTCTCCACAGGCAGTGCAGGGCAGGGGTGCACTTACATACATACAGGCAAACACTCATAGACATAAAATAGAAATGAACAATACAATGTTTTTTTTTTTTTTTTTGTTTTGTTTTTTTTTTTATGTGACTGCTTGCTGTGGAAGGAAGCACAGAAATTAAATCTGCCAGGATTCATGCCTCAGAGTGTAGCCGAGGAAGGCTGTTCCACTTAAAGAAGAGATGTATCATCTATCCCTTTATAAAGTAATGTTGAAGTGTAAGTGGAAAATCAGGTGCCAGGCAACATGTAGGAGGCAAGCATTCCTTCCCACTGGCGGTGATTGGATGCAGGACGAAGCAGCTCAAGAGAAGAAGCACATTTGCTTAACGTTTTGAGGGGATCCAGTGGATCAAGATGGGAGAAACCTTCACCAGAACAATGAGAGAGACAGAGAAGGAAGAGCAGGGACAGTCAGCAGAGAGATGAGTCTCAAAGTCGTCCAAACTTGACATTCTGTTTTCTGTTTTATTCATTCTACTTGGGAAGCATTATTCTGTTGTTTCAAATTGGCTTGAATTTTTCAATTCCATTTCGTTCTAAATATTCCTGTCACTTTTGTGAATTCACTTTCCAAATCCTGAATTGTTTTTGTTAATTTATTGACCCACATACTTGTATTTTCTTGAGCTTCCCTCACATATTTGTGCCTATCCTCTCTGTGTTTTTGAGTTGTATGAATAACCTACCAACCAAATGTTTGAAAATGATGAGAAGATATTATTCTTATATCTGACTTAGTATATATTTTATTCCTTTGGCAGGCATTTAAACCAACAGCTTACATTGATTTGTTTTTTCTTCCTCTCAAATTCCCTCCACACATGGGTGACTCAAACATACCTTAATTTAAACCATGTCCATAATTAAATAGACAATCTTCCTATACTAAAATATTTATCAAGACACATAGCTGGAAATAAAGTAGATAAAATAAAGTAAAATACAAATAAAATACTGAAAATTATTCCATATGAAAAAACTAATAATTTCAACTGTTTCCTCACAATAACTATTCATATTAGAATATAATACATATGAGATGGAATGGAATTACTATTGTAGAAAATATATGTGGATCCCAGAAAGGATAAGTATTTTGTAGTAAATGATATCATTAATTATTTGGTATCAGAAATATGAGACTAGCAAAACAAAGCTGTCCCTACTGTATTAAATGATGCCTTCAATAGAGAGTTGTGTCAAAATAAAAGATGATATGAATTTTGTTGAAGCAATAAACTAGATCATACAAAATCTATCAGATGTATATCAAATTTTAAATAAAATAAAATTCACTATTAATTCAATAAAGCAAAGATTTTTCATTTTCTTGATTTTTAATAAAGTTACATCTGGCTATATTAGAATGGACACTGCTGTCAAAGTTATAAAAAAAGTGCTGCTCCCAAAGCTATTTAAAATATATCAATGGATTAAGAATTTATCAGATCTAAGCATTTTTAGGATTTAATATCCTTGTGTATTTCCTGGTATTACACTAGGCATTGGACATTAATCAACATCCAATGAATTTATAATATCAACTAATGACTAAGTGAGCTGGTGTTAAAGGACCATGCTCCAAAGTGAACTCTGCTGAAAGCTGTTTGTTATGCAGATTGTTATATTGGGTAATTAATTAGGAAAATGTAAGATGTATCTCATGGGTAGCTTTATCCTCTGCACTCAGGACAGTACGATGTTCGTGTCCGTTCACAGTGAAATGAAACCATCATAACAGTGCAAACTGTCCAGTGGTCCCACATTTAGAACCAACTAGGAACAATAGAATCTCAACCCCAATGTTCCAAGGCAAGAACAGAATTTACATGTTGCTCTACCATATGAAAGAACTCTTCAGAGTTTCCAAACATTAGTATGGCTTGTCATCATGTAGGACAAGGAATTATCATGTAATTATCAGTAAAGGAATTATCATGACTATGCCTAGCTGTGTCTTATTATGCATAGAGATTCCGGTAATATTGGATATACCTACAAAGCTCTTTTACCCAAACTGAAGGAATTAAGCTTCCTAAGAAATTTAATAGATTAGAATTTTACCTTGATAAAAAAGTATATGAGTATTTTATAAGGGCTTAAATCATAGTGTCTTAAATATTAAATTTAATACACAATGTACATTTGCCTCACTTTTTTGTATCTAAAATGTGAATAAAAATTCACTACAGTGAAGACCGTTTTGAATTTTGAATAATTTAATAGCCATTCCTTAAAGAATTAGAACATTCCTGGCATGTAATCTGTCATTATATGTGTTGTATCTACCAGTGTTCCTGGTTAATACAGTGTGTCTTCTTTGCATCACTTTGTATTAATTGGTTATAGTCAAGGAATATCTGAGATTTTTTATAGCACTGAGCACATTGGGATCTTGCCAAATTCATTTTCATTGAAAAGAATCCCGGTGTAGTGAACTGACACCCTTAATTTGAAGGCAAGGAAGGGAAAGAGTTATGGCCACATGTTTCTAGACACCAGGGTTTGGAATCAGCTGCTCCCTATTCATATTGCTGTTTCCTCATCACCAAATCAATTTCCACTATGCAAGGAAGAAACTTCAGATCACTGGAAATAGTCAATTGTTAAACTTAAAATGAAAATGTGTATCTGAAGTCCTAAAGCTAAATCTCATGCTTCTGTTATTGCACCTGCGTCATTCACTGAGTGCTCACACTCAGTACCAGGAGATGTTAATAACCCCATATAATTAGTCAAAGGAGTTCTGAAAATCACTCTCTAGATTCTAAAAGTGGATCAAGAGCACATAAAATTACTGATATTTATTAGAATATTGAAGTATTTTATTTAGACTTTCTTATTTCTCATTCTTATTAAAGAAATAATTATCTATCCAGAGTACTTGTAATGAAGGCATCTTCATCTATCTTTCAGGGGCTTAAAAGATGCAGCAGTGTTCAAGAGCACATACTTCTCTTGCAGAAGAAAGGAGCTCAGTTCTCAGCACCCATATCTGATAGCTAACGACTGCCTGTAAAGTAAGCTGCAGAGGATCTGATGCCTTCCTCCGCCCTCTGCTAGTACTGTACACAGACACACATACCCCCTCACAGTCTCAAAGTGCACACAAAATTAGAAGTTAAATACACATTAAAAAATAAAATCTTTAAGACTAAAAGTTAATGAAATTTAATACTGAGTATGTGGTGATTATGTTGCTTAATCTTTGGTTCTGGACTGCTGCCTTTATATCACTTTTTGCATCATGTGCTTATATGCATGGAAAGAGCAGCCTATGATTTGTGATGATTCTTTTATCAAGTGTTGCTTTAGGGTGATGCCATTATTGTTTGCATACTGAAAACTGCTTATACTCGGAGAGGTGTCAAGAGACGGTCGTCTGTTAACATCAGGTTTGTGGGGGTCTTGATTTCAGTAGCATTGTCCTGTTTTATAGCATTTAAATGCAGAGATTTCCTACCTGAGCTTGTGATTTGGCAGTTTTTGAGATTCTCCACTGTCATCCCTGTGTTCAGTGTCTTTGCAAACATTTACACTGAAGATCAGAGCTTCAATCTGGATATCATGGCTTCTTCCCAGGATCTGTAGCTGGTATTTCTTGCACTGTGATTATATTTAATGTTGGTTTATGCCCCATGGCAATATAAATCTGATTTTACTATTAATCTCTAAGCCCTCTGTCCTTAATGTGTAACCCTCAGGCACTAGGGCCAAATGATCATACAGTCTGCCAATTCCTGAAGGGTCTGCTGAATTACAGCCGTGCCCCATACTGTCTTTGCCAGTTATTCCATAATGAGGTGAAATGATGTGTGGACAGTGTAATCAAGATCAGCGAGTGTTTATGTTGATGAATAATGGTTGTGGCAAAATCAACTGAATTCAGTAACAATTTAAAATGTGTTATGTGGACAGTGCCCCCTTTCCATCTAAATCTATGTTATGAAGATATGGACCTGAACCTCATTGTTCATGTGTAGAATCAAGTAAATTCCTATTTACCATATGTGTTGGAACATTGTACATAAATAATCAGGGTTAAGTTTATCAGGTTAATGAGGCCACAGATGATCTAAGTTTCCATCATTGCTTGTAATGTGACTCCTGCCAAGAACCTCAGATAGATAACCAGTCACAGCCAACACATCTCCAATCAGGCCTCAGTCTAGATTTTTTGTGTTAAACATCATATTTATTGTCTAATTGATTTTGCTGCTAAAACACCTGGAAATTAGTTCTTGCCAACTCCCTTGCCATGTTTTTTTTCAACATTCTAGACAGACAATGGAAGACTTTTTACTTTGGCTACATTTCTGTCTCCTTGTTAAAATTCCATATACTATCACAATTATGATTTCTGTGTGGTTTCCCATAATCTTACTAATATTATCCAATATAAATATGTAAACTCACTAAAATGTCTGATGAAGATGATCTGTAAGGATCTCTGTTAATACTGTTTTTATTCCTTACCAATTTAGGGCACTAAATTTGAAGGATTAAAAAATCACTAATTATAAAACAAATTCAATAAAGTGAAATAATTTACATGAACTGAAATAAGAGAATATATTATTTAAGTGTATTTATTTATTTACTAGTGACTTTCTTGGAGTATTGCATAATTCATTGTTAAATGCAGCCTTTAAAGAATTCATAAAATAACATAACTGTAATTAGTAATAGATATTTTTCTTCTTTTTTTTTTTCAGTCTTTTCAAGACAGGGTCTCCCTGTAGTCCCAGCTGTCCTGGAACTCACTCTGTCATGTGCACACCTTTAATCCTAGCACTTGGGAGGCAGAGGCAGGCGGATCTTTGTGAGTTCAAAGCCAGCCTGATCTACAGAGCGAATTCCAGGACAGCTGGGGCTACAGGGAGACCCTGTCTGGAAAAGACCAAAAAAATGTGAAAGAAATTTATTCTGTGAAAGAAGGAAGGATTAAAAAGCATGGGAAACAGAAGAAAAACCTAAAAATCCAGACAAACCACATTAAAACAGAATCAACCCATTTACATAAATATATATATATATATTTATGTATATATTTATTTATATATATTTAATATGGAAATTTAAAGTAGAAACACCATCTTTCTTTAGGGATTTAAACTTTATTAATTTCACATTTTTCAGTCTAAAGAACTGATTGTAAGATCTGCTCCTAGTCTTTGAGTGCTTTACTTCTAACAGAACTATGTTCCCACAATAAAAACACTAGGATGAACACTCTCAAAAGAAACAGCATACAAAGGAAGAAAGAGTCAGAATAGAGGGTAAAAGTTCATGTTGATAAACCTGTGAATATTGCCTGAAATACAATGCGATCATGAAATAAAAATGCATGCCAAAAGCCCTCTTCTGACTTCCACGGGGGCATTGCCTGACATAGGTGGACTTACACACACATAGGCAATACACTTACATATTCAACTAAAAAGTAATAAAACCTTTTTAAGAAGAATCAAAGAGTTCTATAGAAAGCTGTCAAATGTACACAATGGAAATGTCAGACTAACAGAAAAATGTGAAAGAAAAGTCCATGACAGCTGGAGAGATGACTCTGTGGACCAAGGGGCCTACCTCCAAGCCTGAAGACCTGAATTTGAGTCTTGGGACTCCCATACTTGCACGTTGTCCTCTGACATCCATAAACATATTTGTCATCTACTTACCCCATTCAATAAAAAATAAATGCACATTAAAAGTACATTGTAATTTGTGACCTAAGAATGAATACTTGTTATATCAGTTTAAGTGTGCATGTAAGAGTCCATTAAACATGATTCAACTAAAAATAAAAACCTTAGAGAAATACATAGAAGTATTACTTGTGATTACATATGTGCTAAAACATGAATACTGACTTTTTTTTAGCATGTCCCTAGTCTGTACTATGACTACTCAGACTTTTAACTCCATAGTGTTTGACATAACTTTGATTAATCTGATTATGGGGCATCAGAACTCATATTGCCTAGGACACGCATATCTTGCTATTTAGAAAGTCACAGTTGGTGTACAGAATTCCATTCCTGTAGAAAATTTTCATGTATCAAGAATTTTAAAAGCAATTTATATGTAAAAATAGAGGTCACTTGAAATGAAAGAAACATTATGGTTGTATTGGAACATGTTACAGTTACAGATTAGCAGCCAAACCTTTCTAACAATGCTCACTTATAGTTAACTCATGCTTGAATAACATAGGATCAATCAAAATTCAAGGGAACTAGAATTCTTTCAGTTAACAATTAAACCTGAATAAATCTCAATTTAATTTTATCTCGTAATAGTGGAAATAACTATGCGTGTGAATTCAGCTCCAGGGGCTGGTTGCAGTGAAGTCTCAGGGAGATGAGTGTGTGTGTGTGTGTGTGTGTGTGTGTGTGTGTGTGTTCAAGTGTGTTCAGTTGTGTTTTCACATGGATGAGCCTGTTTGTGAAAGCCAAAATTTAGCTTCCTGTGTCATCACGAATCTCTCTGCAGCTTTTCTTTTGAGACAAAGTCTGTCATTGAACCTGAGCTCATTGCCTTGTAGACTGGCTGGCAATTAGTCCCAGGCTCTGCCATCTCTGCACTCTGGATTCTCCTCCAGCCCTGAGAGTAGAGATATAAACTAGGGCACCAGTGTTTTTGTGCATGCTGAGGACCTAACTTCGTGTCTTCATGTTGCCCAGCTCTTTATCCTGAACTACCCGCTTATCCCACAGTGAGAACCATGGGATAACCATGGCTTATCATGATTCATCAATTTGTGATAAAATTTTTGTAGCATGTATTTTTTATTTGTTATTTTCATTGTATGTGTAAGAGTGAATGTAATTTCACCTGTGTTGTGCAATGTCCACGAAGGACAACAGATCCCCTGAAATTAAGCTGTAGAGATTGTTATTCTCTCTGTGGCTGCTGGAAGCTGAATCCAGGTCCTCTGTGAGGACAGATCATGCTCTTAATCATGGAGCTAGCCCTACAATATTTAAAAAATATGAAAAGTTGGAAAGAAGCCAAAAAGAGAAAGCACGATAAAGAGATATGTAACTTCAGAAACACATTGAAATTCTAATCTTAAAATTTTACATTTAATAATAAGGTAGCTTTGTGCATGTCATATTTCTAACTTTAACAAATTTTTTATATTCACAAAAAGAATAGAGTCATAGTTGTATTTTTTTGCAATATTTCTGCATATAATGTTTAATTATCTTCATTTTATTTCAAACCAGTTAGTCATTTTAAAGCTTTTTTGATAATGTCATAAACATAAAGTTCATTTCAGGTCCACATATTACACTGTGTATCCAGTTGGACTATATTTATGATCAATTATAACCTTTCCAAGAAACATGTTAGAATTATATAAGAAAGAAGAGGAAAAGTTGACAAAAACATTTTAGCACAGTAAGAAGATAATTAGAATCCTCCTTTGAAGACTGTTGTTTTGCCAAGTTAGGCAACATTCCAAAAACATAATGCTTCCAAACTGTATATTGTGATTATAAAATTTTCATTTAAGAAGACATAATGAATTTCTCAAACTATGCTGCTTTTCTCTTAAAGTACAACAATGTCAGAATTTCTAAACTGAAGTTTCACACTAAGTATTCTAAATGATCCTTGAACATGGTTCAGTGAACTGAAAGTTGAGGCAAGGGAGGTTCCGATTCCACTTTATACCTAGCAAGCTGTCTCTCTTTAATACAGAATTCCCAGAGGCTATACACAGAGGAAGGAGAGAGGAGAGTCAAGGAAGTTTTCCTAACAAGTGTCAAAACACGGTAGTGAGAAAGAATAAAAAGATGATACTGATTTGCAGCACAGTGGGATGGTCAGAGTAAAACAATAGCTCATTATAAATTTCATGAAGAACTAGAAGAGGCAACCGAAAGGGACTATGAGCAACATCTGTCAAATAGTCTTTTTGTAACACACGGACATTATTACAGATCAAAATTCAGAGTATATGACCTTGGGGTGCCCAGCATGAATCTATATATCTACAATACAACCCCTCTACCCAATGCTCAGGGAATATTGTGGAAGTGAGAGGCAGAAATAATGTAAGGGCCAGAGGAGTAGGACAACTGTTGCTAGATAGTGTCTCAACATGTCAGGGAAACTGCACCCACGAAATCTCAACAACATGGTTGTCTAAAGAAGACTTGCATATGACAAAGCCAGCTGAAATGCCAATGTAATGGGGGAAGTTTCACATGAGGACCTGCAAGCAATTGGTGGGGGCTGAGACAGGGAGAATCCAGTTTCTACAGTGAGGAGCCTCCTGATAGATTTACATCTGCCCTAAACACACGTACATAATTAGGAACACTATATGGACTTTGTCAGTTGTGTAGATATGTAAAAATAGCACTTAAGGAAGAAGATATCATGAATTTAAGAGGGAATGGTTGTTAACATGGGAAGGATGAGGGCTATAAATTCAGTAGTAATAATGTATGAAATTCTCAAAAATGTAGATTAAAAAATCAATGACTAGAGGAGACAGGAATGTTTATTACAGTGATCAATATGCATTGGGTAGATTTATTAAAATATTACATTTTACTCCAGAAATATGTTCAGTTATTATGTGTTAATAAAATTTTTAAATCAAACAAATTCTTCATGATTTAAAAATTCAAGGTCTAATGCTCCCTAATTTTCACAGAACCCAGTTCCTTTCTAAAGCTTCTTATTGAACACTTCATAATCATCAAGCCAAAGT
This sequence comes from Rhizomys pruinosus, assembly GCA_009823505.1. Classification (NCBI taxonomy): domain Eukaryota; kingdom Metazoa; phylum Chordata; class Mammalia; order Rodentia; family Spalacidae; genus Rhizomys; species Rhizomys pruinosus. Next base: position 190,414 of record VZQC01001442.1, on the reverse strand, counting down.
GTTTCCTCTAAATGCATCAGTAGTAGTTTAGCAACTTGTTCTTCTTAATTAACCCTAAACACATGATCCTACTATGATGGATGTATGGCATAATAGAAGCAGACAGAAGTCTCTTTTCCCTACTCTATAATTCTGCATGATCTTCCTTACTAAACTACTTTAGGAAACATAGCAACAACCTTCCCACACAGCAGTGTTACAAATTTTATGAAAATGAATTTCAAATTTGATATAATTATTCTTCAACAAAGTTTTTACTATAATTTGACACTTTAGAAAAAAAGATGCAAGTGAAATGATAAAGATTTGTGACTAGGTTATTCACTTTTTCCTGATTTCCTGAGGTTGTTCTAGGGATGATAATCAAGAACAAGGTGGGATATAAAAGTTAAATCATATTCACAGGATTTTTGCTCATAGAAATTGGATCAATGTTTAGTTCAAGAATTCAAAACTGAAATGATCTTTATAGTTATGCTTTCCGGTTTTGAATTTATGGTTAAAGTATGTGGATTATACTAAGAACTGTTAAGAGACTCAGTGAATAAACTCATAAATAAATGAATTAGGAGTCAAGACTCTTTTCAATTAGATAAAGGATATGTATCTTGCAGCAGTAGTAAAAAAAAAAAAAAATGGAGCTTTTCCAAAAAATAAAAACAGGCAATTTAAATGCAAGAATTGGGACACAAAATTCACATGAAAAGGAATCCTGTAAATGTACAGTAAAACACCTTTTTTTTCAATATTTGGGAATGCTATGATTGCCTGATATAAAGCTTAAATTAAATGATCACTAGAAATCATGTTGAGGGGCTGGAGAGATGGCTCAGAGGTTAAGAGCATTGACCTCTCTTACAAAGGACCTTGGTTCAAGTCCCAGCACCCACATTTCAACTAACAATTGTCCCTCACTCTCATTCCAGGGGATCTGACACCCTCTTCTGAACTCCACAGACATTGCTCATTGAAGGACACAGGTGCACTTACATGAATGTAGGCATTACACTTATAAAGTTAAAATAATAAATAGAATGTTTAAAAAAAAAGAAATCACGTTGAATTAAATGTAGAAGCCTAAAGAAGAGGGGATCTCCTAATCAATCAAAATGATTATACCTGAGAATTAAAATGTTTGGAAATATTAGAAAATAAAAATTAAAGGAGCAAATTCAAGATGTTACAGAAATTATAAAAATTATTTTATTTAGAATTATAAAAGAACATTGCCAGGCATGGTAGCTCACACTTTTAATCCCAGCACTCCAGAGGCAGAGGCAGGTGGATCTATGTCAGTTCAACACCAGCCTGGTCTACATAGTTAGTTCCAGGCTAGCTGGGAGTACAAAGAGATCCTGTTTTAAAAAGATGAAAACAGGGGCTGGAGAGATGGCCTAGAGGTTAAGAGCACTGTCTGCTCTTACAGAGGGCCTGGGTTCGATCCCCAGCACACACATGGTGGCTAAGAACCGTCTGTAACTCCAATTCTAGGAGAACTCCAGTTCCAGGGGAATCCAAGACCCTCTTCTGACCTCCGTGGCATTGCACGACACGGGTGCACAAACCTACATGCAGACAGTACGTTCATACACATACAAAAAAATAAATAAAAATTTAAAATGATGAAAACAAACAAAAAAACAAACAAACAAATATATTGGAACAAGAAGATGCAGAAAATGGGTGGAATAAAATGGGAGATCAGATTTAATGAGAATCAGGAGAAAATATTTAAATATTTAAATTCTATCTGAAGAAAAGAATTAAATCAAGAGAAAAATTGTGAACAATAAGAAGCAGTCTCTTACACTAGATGGCAGGTAACTATGAATATAATAATCCCTTCTACTTAGATGTGCACTTGACCTGTGGCTCTACCTATCCTGTAAAATATGTGAAGTTGACTTCTCCCTTGAACCTAGATAAGGCCTTGTGGCTTTCGTTAGGATTTTCCCCAATGAGATGTAACAGAGAGTTGATGTGCACTCTCCCAAACTGGCTGTTCTTACTACACAAATACAACAGTGTAAAGAGCCTATGGAGAAGCTGCATGCCAGAAAATAAAGATATTCAGATGTCTGCCAGAGAAGCAGCCACCGGTTCAGCAAAGGAAATGGTCCCCCATGAGGTTACCATGCACCTGTAACTGATGAATGACACAAGGCAAAAAGTTCTGCTATTTTGTATTATTGAACACTCTCCATATTTTGTTTTCATACAGCTTTCCTGCTCTTCAGGACTAACTGTGGGAAATAATGTGTTTTAAATCACTAAGCTTGGTCGTGGTTTGCTTAAAATATAACATGTAATGTATACATGTTGCAAGATAAAAAGTTATATATTGTGCAACTGTGAGTAGAAAGGTGGAACTAAAGATTTAGAAGAGAAGTGGTAAGTTTTATTTTTTTAATTTTTATTTTTAATTTTATTTATTTTTGTATGTGTATGAATGCACTGTCTGCATGTAGGTTTGTGCACCCGTGTCGTGCAATGCCACAGAGGTCAGAAGAGGGTCTCAGCCTCCCCTGGAACTGGAGCTCTCCTGGAATTGGAATTACAGAAGGTTCTCAGCTGCCATGTGGGTGCTGGGGATCGAACCTGGGTCCTCTGCAAAAGCATTCGGTGCTCTTAACCGCTAGGCCATCTCTCCAGCCCAAGAGAAGTGGTAAGTTTTAAAACACACTAATCTATGATTATTATTTGCTTTAATTCAAACATACATGTCAAAATATAAACATTAGTAATCATGTCCACATGAAGTGAAGAATGAAATATTATATATATATATATATATAACAAATATAACTGAGAAAATATATTTGAACATGATTTTGTTTTGTATAGGCATTTGTAAACATATCATTAACTATATTCAGTAAAGAGACATAAACAGCTCTGATCATAACTGTCACTATAAACACATAAGAGTAACAAGAGGATATGATGGATATGATTTCACTTATATTAATGTAATCTAAATGTAGTGAAACATCTTTGGTTAGCAGGAATACAGACTTGACATTCCCAAACACTGTAACTAAGACTATATATTTAAAACCATTTTGAAATACACAGATTTGTTAGAAAAATATCTACTCAATATATCAAGTCTACCTTTGCCTTCACATTTTGAAATTTGGAATGGAAGATTTAGTTGGAAAAAAAGCATTTTAAGTACCTCTAACTTTTTATTGACTAGAATCAACTTGAATGATGGATTTTATCAGGATATTTAGAAGGATTCATGTATTTTAAAAATCATGTGATTTTTGGTAGAGTTGTTTGCACAGATCATTTAGAAAAATGAACATCATTAAAGACCAACATAATGAAAAATTATTATGCCATTAAACAGCACATTAACATTGCATGCTAATGATCTGTGTCAATATTCACAATAACTGCTAAATTAAAATAGCCATAATAATGGCTAAGAAAAAAACACCACAGTGTAAAAACAGTGTGTTCAGGAAGAACTGTTTCTCACTCTGGTTTTGAGTGTTGAACAGAATGCCTGGATGTCTGCTGAGGGAACCCATGCTTCAAGTGTGGGCCATTTCCCTTGTAGATTCAATTGTAATATTTGTGTTAAAAAATAAAACAAGTCTGGTATGGTAATCCCCTTTGTATTATTATTATTATTATTATTATTATTATTATTATTTGCTCAGGGTTGCTTTGGCTATCTGGGGTCTTTGTTTCTCCATATGAACTTCAGGATTTTTTTTTCTAGGTCTATGAAGAAGCTTGTGGGATTCTAATAGGGATTGCATTGAATCTGTATATTACTTTGGACAAGATGGTCATTTTTACTATATTATTCTTCCAATCCATGAGCATGGGAGGTTTTTCCATCTTCTCATATTTTCCTCAACCTCCTTCTTGAGGGATTTAAAATTTTCATTGTAGAGATTATTAGTGTGTTTGGCCAGGTTTGCAACTAGATAATTTATTTTTTGGAGGCCATTGTGAGTGGGAGAGTCTCCTTGTTTTCCTTCTCCAATTGCTTGTTATTGGCATAAAGAAAGGCTACTGATTTTTCTAAGTTAGTTTTGTATCCTGCCACTTTACTGAACCTGATGATGGTTTCTAGTTTTCTGGTGGAGTTTTTGGCATCCCCTAGGTAAACTGTCATGTCATCTGCAAAAAGGGATATTTGGCTTACTCTCTTCCAGTTAGTACTCCTCTAATTTCTTTATCTCATCTTACTGCTCTCACAAGCATTTCAAGCATTGTATTGAAAAGGAGTAAGAACAGACTGGGAATCCTTGCTGGGTTCCTGACTTTAAGGGGAATGCTTCTAGTTTTTCTGATTTAGGATAATGCTGGCTGTGGGTTTTGTATATGACTTTAATTGTGTTGAGGAATGTTCTGACTCCCTCCAGGACTTTAAACACAAAGGCATGCTGAATTTTGTCAAAGATCTTTTCCACATTGATTGAGATAACTGTTGTTTTTATCTTTCAGTCCATTTATGTGTTTTATGTTGTTTATTGATTTAGGGCTATAGTCATAAAATCAGCCTCGTATTGGAACAAAAACAGACCCATAGATCAATGGAACAAAATTGAGTATCTGAACCTGATCACATCCAATTTCAACCACCTCATATTTGACAAATGGCCTAGAAGACTCAATGGAGAAAAAAACCACACCTTCAGCAAATGGATCACCACTTGTAGGAGAATAAAACTAAACCCCTACCTTTCACCATGTACAAAAATCAACTCCATGGATCAAAGACCTCAATGTGAAACCCAAAACACTGAAAACAATAGAAGAAAACATTAGTAATGACACAGGGATAGGTAAAGACTTTCTAAATCAGACACCAGCTGCACAAAAAATAAGGTCAACAGTTGACAAATGGGACCTTATTAAATTCAAGAGCTCCTTTACAGCAAAAGAAATAATCAAAGAAATGAAGACAAAACCTACAAAGTGGGAGGAAACTTCACTAGTGATACATCTGATAGAGCATTAACATCCAGAGTGTATAAATTACTCAGAAAACAAAGGAGGAAGAAAACAAATGATCCACTCAAAAGATGGAGTAAAGAACTGAATAGAGACTTCACAAATGAAAAAGTAAAGGTGTCTGAGGAATATCTTAAAAAGTGCTCAATGTCGCTAATTATTAAGGAAATGTAAATTAAAACCACCTTAATATTTCATCTTACTCCAGTAAGACTAGCTATGATCCAGAAAACAAAGGATACCAAATGCTGGAGAGGATTCAGGGAAAGGGGAACACTCCTCCACTCTTGGTGGGAATATAAACTCAAACAACCACTATGGAAAGCAGTGTGGAGAAATCTGAAGAAACTGAAAATGAGCATACCACCTGACCCAGTCATACCACTCCTGGGTATTTACCCACAAGACTCATCCTATTGCAGAAATACACGCATGTCTATATTTATTGAAGCCCTCTTCACAAGAGCAAAGAGCTGGAAGCAACCCAAGTGTCCCCAACTGACAAGTGAATAGAGAAAATGTGGTACATCTACACAATAGAATTCTATGTAGCAGTAAAGAAAGATGAGATCATGAACTTTGCTGGTAAATGGATGGAACCCAAAGATATTATGCTAAGTGAAGTACACAGTCCCAGAAAAACAAAGGACGAATGGTATCCCTCATTCGCAGATGCTAGCACGAAATCCTTACTTGAAAGGCAAGCTGAACAACGTTAATGTTATATTTCTTTTTATCTGAAAGTGACTGTGCTATTATAATGTGAATCCCTTATCAGGCTCTAGAATTAACTTACCACTTATTTTCAGATATTGTAATGGTGGTATGTGGGTGGAGGGTATGTATTCATATTTTAGAGTAATATTAAATTAAAGGGAAAAATATGAACTCCTAAACATATTTTGGAATTAGCATACAGTTTATTTTCAGAAGTCATAATTTTAGTATATATGCGCAGTATAGATAGGCATATTTTGGAGCAATACAAATGGGAGCGAACAACAATGACAAAAAGACTTGGTCAAAGAACTGACTGAAACAGTTAACTTCTGCCCAAACAATCTGCCCAAACCTCCGCAGAGAAAAAAAAAACTTTAAAGAGACAGAGAAAAAGATACAAGACATGTATGACAGAATGCATGAACTTTGGTGGGGTAGGGGGCATGGAAAGATGAATTTGTCTAAATTGGACTGAAAATGATGTATAAAATACACAAAACGTCAATAAAAATATTTTATAAAAAAAGAAAACAAGATTACTAAAGGACATCATGTATAGCCTGTAAAAACTAAACATTCCCTATGGATTATACTACTTAATAACATTCACACAAATTCTATGAGAACAATATCATCATCTGTATTTTGTCAATTTTGTTAATTTTAATGAAAATTGTTTATAATTATGAATCTAATGAGCCATACTTGGGATTCATATGTGTTTTCTTACCTTTTTGTGTCTTTATATATGGATATGTGTCAAGATCTATATTACAAAAATGCCCCAGCAACAAGACTTAGAAAACCTTTCCCTTTGCAGCTCTACATGTGCAGGGCAACTTGGAGTTCTTATCTCAAAGCAAGGTATATCAGATGAGCTAAAACCCTCAAAAAACTGATCCACCCCCACTAAGTGAAACAATTTTAATGTAATTTAAAAAATTACAGAATTAAACCAAAAATTTAGATTTCCATCTAGAATATATTTGGAAAAGATTTCATTTGTTAGTTTTGTAAAATTAGATAAAATATTCTTGTGGGATTTTCATCGCTTATAAGAAAGTCATGAAAAATAGCAATTTTATAAAAGCATTTTTCGCTTTAAAAAGAAGCAGCACCACCCCCAACCCCCACTCCCCACCACTCCCCACATACATACACACCCTTTACATTAATGGAAAGGCAAATACCCTTGATCTGAGAAATCTTATCTAGGGTAACTCAATATGAAAGCTAAAAAAAAAAAAAAAATGCAGCATTTGATCTTCTGTTTATATAAGCTGAAATTAAATACAGGATTTGTATATTGGAGAGAAGGCTGAATGCTTTTTGTTTTGAGACTGAACCTTTGAGAGCTAAGCCATCTCTCTACCTCTGAACACCTTTGGTAAGGAAAAAAGGACGAACATAAAGGTGACTTCAGGAACTCCAGGCTGCTCCAAGCCTCCTTCACTTCCCTCAGATAAAGAGCCTCCACTTCTCCTTTCTATGAAGGATCCTATTTTCTTCATTTTATTTATTTATTGTTTTAGGTATTCCCATATCCTAGAATCAACGTTTTTCAAAAAGTTAGCTTTTTCTTTCATTTTCTGAAGCATGATCTCAAAATCTCTCTTTAAACTCGATCTTCCAGGCTCAACCTCCAAATGTTGGGATTAAAGATATGAAGCACTGTATGAAAGTTCACGTTTTTAAAAAAGATTTATTTTCATGAATTTTAATTATGTGTGTGCACTGGTGGTTCTATGTGCATAGGATCGCAGTGGCTGCAGAAGTCAGAAGAGGGTGTTAGATTCCCCCAGATTGGTTGTGAGATGCCTGACATAGAGCTGGGAAATGAGCCCAGGTCCACTGCAGTAGCAATCCCAGTTCTCTAAAGCACAGAGTCAGCTATCCAGACCCTGAATTCTAAAGAGTCAGCTATTAAGAAACAGAAAAGATAAAGGAAATTTATGAGACTTTGGGGCAGGTGCACATTAGTTTCATGTAATTCCGACATACTGACAATTACCGGCTTAATAACTGGAATGATATAGCTTTTATATCAGATAGGTTATCAAGTTAAAAGTAAATATAGCATCCAAAAGGGGAAGAATATTGCTACACAGTGATAAAACATGGAACCTTCTAGAAGAGTCAAGGTATGTGACTCATTCTTTCATGTTAAATCTTGTAGAAAATTCACTCTTCTTCCCCAACCTCGTCATTAAATGTTAAGCACAACAGGAATAAGAAACTTGATTTATAAGGAATACCAGGTAGCATGGTTTGTTTCTAAATTCCTATTTAAGAAATGTTAAATCCATTTTAAAGCAACTTAATCTCTCTCTCTCTCTCTCTCTCTCTCTCTCTCTCTCTCTCTCTCTCTCTCTCTCTCCATCCATGCACACTTGTTTCATTCCCCAAAGAAGTTTTTAGGTCTACTATCTGGTACATTCTATTTTGTCAGTCAACACGGCTGTAGTCTTACCAGAAAAATCGACTTTCTAGTTCTCTAAATAGAGTATTTAAGTGTGAAATGGTCATTCTCATTGTAAGAAGGCAGATGGAGGCTTTTTTAAACACTCCAATTTAACAAAGAACCTTTGAAAATAGGTTTATTTCCAGATGGAAGCAAAGCACACATAATGAGTTTTAGCAAATCCTAATAAATCCCACTGTTTATTTAAATTTAACTTTAAAAATATATTGAGTTATCTTATAATTATTTATGGCATATTATATGAGGAAGTTTTATGCAATGAGATCTCCTACCATCCACAAAAATGGTGAGTGCAATTTGCATGTATATTTTTTCTTGATTGAAGCAAACCACACTGGCAGACGGGGCCCAGCAGCCACGAGAGGGGAAATACTGGTTGGTTCTAACGATGCTGACACGTGGGCTGAATCTGGCCCCATACTGGCAGTCATAGCAAATGCATCCTATTTTGGAAATGTGAATTCTTCCAAGATGTCCCTGGAGGAACGCCTTTCATGCTTTTGTGATTTCCTCTAAATGTTTAAAATCACGCCCTGCTTGAGCATTCTGAATAACAATTATTGGCTTCTTTCCTGTAAATAAAATATTCTTTACTCCTCTTTCCATTTCTATTGACCTCATGTTGCTTTCTGCTTTCTTTCATAAGTTTTAATTTGGATTTATCTTTCAAGTAATGAATATAATTTTATTTTCTTTTGGAACCATCTGACTGAAGTTTAAAAAAAACACTAATAAGTACTGTGCAATGCAAAATAGTTATGGTATATGGAATAAAAGAATTCACTTTTACAATGAGCAGTATTACTTGCAAATTAACAAGTGTCATATTTCATTAATTTAGGACTCATACAGTAAGATTTTGTTATATTGATAATATGAATACTTTAGTGTCTCTATTGTTTACTATTCAATAGAGTAAAGGTGTCAGATAAAATAGCAAATATTAATTAAGAAAAATTAGATGCATTCTATTATTCAACAGAGCTTAAGAATATCAACATGTTTCCATTGATAGTTAATGAAAAGATAAAATCAAACACTATATAATTAAAAACTTATAAACAAGAAACAAGATTTACCTTTCATTTCTTTTTTATTATTTTTTATTATTTTTTATTTTTTTATTTTATTGAGACAATATCTCCCTGTAGCCTCAGTAGAGCAGGTTTGTTTCAATGTCGCAGAGATTCTGTCTCCTGAGTCCTGAGGCTCAAGCTGTGCATCGCCATGCTCAGCCTCTTCTACTTTTATTAATTGTATGTGTATAAATATGTCAGTGGAAATTGGAGATCAGGCGCCTGCTTATGGAAGGAAGCCTGTACTCTCCTTCCACCATATAGGTTTTGGGAATTTAACTCAGGTCGTCAAAATTGGTGGCAAGTGTCTAATCACTCACCTGCCACGCTAGCACCACAAAGCGTCTAGCTTAAGCAATAATAAATATGTAGCTTAAGCAGTAATAAATATGTACGGTTTGTAAAATGTTTAAAAATAAATAGAAAACAATTTCCAAGTTGTATGAACATATAAGCTATAAAATATAAATATTAAGTAAAAATTAAGCAATCATATAGAAATAAAATCCACATCAAGAATTACAAATAAATTAAAACATATATACAGATGCAACTACTACTATTTAAAATCAGATAACTTTTATCCTACATGAACTGTGTAATTTGAAAATCATATATGAGCTCTCATAAAAATATATATTTCAATATTAAAAGTAAATCGAACATGGCATATAAACCTAAAAGCTATGAACTATCTTTCATGTAAAGAAACAAAAATGAATAATGACTCTCTTTTACCTCTGTCTGATGGTGGTTTCCAGGAGAATCTCTTCAGCCGAGGAATCCAGGACCCACCCAATCAGCACAGAGGGGCTTGGTCTCACACAGAATATTTCAAATGCAGTTAACTATGTATGACAGGTATTTTAGGAACAACTGTACAGAAATGGGGAATTGAATTGTTAAAATTTCTTTTTTTTTCTTTTGGTTTTTTTGAGACAGGATCTCCCTGTAGCTCAGGCTGTCCTGGAATTCACTATGTAGACCAGGTTGGTTTTGAACTCATAAAGATCCACCTGCCTCTGCCTCCCAAATGCTAGGATTAAAGGTGTGTGCCACTATGAAAAATCCTAAAGCCACATAAAGTTTAATTTGCTCCTTATAATCTAGATAACCAAACTAAAAAATGAAAATGGCAGACATGTTTCATAGGATGTAATACTCTTTACAATTCTAAGGACAAGAATATCAATTGTTAGGCAAATATGTCATGAGATTATATGATATATAGTGAAATGTTACATCAGAAACACTTTGGAGGGGTGGGAAGGTATAAGAGAAAAAAAGCACAGTTGAATGTAGTCAGAGTATTTTATGTAAATATGATATAAATTTATGTATAATAAAAAATCTCTTACTAAGTCCTAAAATACCATGTAATTTGTAGATAGAGTTTGGGCAAAATTGGATACTTGTTGAACTTGTGCCAATTAAATATACATTAATCAAACATAGTAAGTAAAAATGTCTATATTAAACAACATTGGTTTAAAGGTTTTGATAAAAATGGTGATACATCTGAGTTAATTGGAAATATAAATTATTGTTGTTCATATTTGTTTTACTTAAAATCTGTATAAAAATAACTTTGGGAGTAACATAAACGAATGTTCTCTATAATCTTTGTGTTATACAGTATCATCTTATAACATTCTCCTTTACCTGTAGGATAATTTAACTTAAGGAATTAAGTTTACTTCCCAAAGTAACAACATACAGTCATCCAAAACAGCTTGGATAAATTTAATGAAATTTACACCTTGATTCCTGCCTATAGGTATGTGTACTACAACTGCTGTTTTGAGACTCATGGGTCAAAAAATAAATCCTAGAATTAAAAGGGGGGGGATACAGTTATATATTAAAACTTTTTGCCAAAACTTTTTCAATTTAATATTAAAACTAACTATGGGGAAAAGATTTGTATGTTCCCACAGGTCAAAACGTCACCAACTTAATGACTAAGAAAGAAAAGATACAGCCTTGCATTGTGTAGGATGTACCAAGAAATACCAGCAGAGAAGTTGGACCATCTAAACATTAAAAGGAAGAAAAGCCTCAGACTGCTACAGACATCAAACATCTCTGTGGATCCTATTTGTAACAACTGTTTATAATGAGTCCTAATGAACCTTACCTTCTAGGTGCTGCAAAGTTTTAATATGAGAGACATTCTTACCTCCTTTTCATAGAACAAAAAAAAAATATGATGTAGGATTTAAAGGTTATTCTTGAACAAACTGTCAGCCCATGAAAAGAAACAGCCAGAACTGGTCAGAGTCCAAAAGAACATCTCAAGAGAAAGTAGACTGTTCTGCTTCTCATCCACCTGTGCCCCTTTTCTAAGCCTAGGGAACAATCTGCAGAAGAGGGGCCATGGTAGAATGTAAGGGCTGTGATTGGGGTGAATGGTGAAACTACAGCAATATAGACTGGACACTTATTTGATCAACTTGATTGTACATACAAGCCCCTCCAGCTGGATAGAGGGAGCCTTGGGCTGTGTGGGTTTGGGCACAACTGCTTGCAGCTTGGTTTTACATGAAGGATGCTTGTACTCAAAACATTACTTCTTGTTAAAAAAAATGAAATAAATGAAAGTAAATGGAAAAAATATAAATAAATAAATCTCACATTATGGCATTTATAATTTGGGTCGCATGCCTTAAATTTTCCCATGTAGCAGTGATATTATTATCTGTTATCATTTGTTTCTAGTTACTTTGTTAGCTTCTGGAAGCATTTCAATAACTGGGCTACATTTTATCTGGAAGGATAGCACTCATTTGTGGGTGCTGGGAATCGAACTCGTGGTTTTTTTTTGTTGTTTTTTTGTTTTGTTTTGTTTTGTTTTTGCGGTGTTCTTATCCTCAGCCTTTAACTGCTGCGCTATTCCCCCAGCCTAGGGCTACATTTTATAATCACTAAAGAATTTCTGTGCAATTATTCAAATCAAATTAAGTATCATTATTTCTTCTTCAAGCACTTCCTTGGGGAAAACATGACATCTTTTAGCAAAAAAAAAAAAAAAAAAAAAAAAAAAAAAAAAAAAAAAAAAAAATCCTCTAACTCAGGAATACTATATTATATATATATATTATATATCCTGTGTGCAATACAAGTTGGCAAAAAACATGGAAAAATTGCACCGAGAGCTGCAAAAAAATAAAAATAAAAAAGAAATAAAAAAATTTCTTCCTGTAACATAGTCTAAAAATAATGATATCTATAGTTACTTCACATGATTTTATGGCTCCATTGCTAAGGTTATTAACTTGATGACAAAATGGATACTTTTGATATTTGTTTGTTTGTCATAAATTTTATAAAACATACTTAAAACTTTCATGCTTAACTCTGAAATAGTCAAACTGTCTCAGTCCTCTGGGATTGTAATGTGATGCTTGAAATAAATTTTTAAGTATTAAAAGTATGCCCAAACATCTCTAGTTCTATCACATACAAAATAGGAAGAAAAAGAAAGAATTTAAACAAACTTTAGTTAGTGACCAAACAGTTGTGACTATATCAGACCTTCATATATAAGCATCACATTGCTGCACAGTGTGGGTTGAAGGAGTGCCTCACAGGTTGTCAGTCTCAGTCAATCCAATGAAGAATCTGTGGAATATTTGATTCCTGATCCCTAGAGCAGTTATTCTCAATGACAGAAGGATGAATAGATTCCCAAAGTCTACATCCTAATGGGTAGATGACTGGTTGTGTAGCACACACAAACTGTGAAACTAAAGTAAAACTGAACCTGCATTTTCTCTGCCCTTTCAAATAGAGTTATGTTTGAGCTTTGGTCCCTTTGGAAGGTTCTGGAAACATTTGGAGGTAAGGCCTGCCTTGAATAAGTAAGTCACTAGAGGTATGTACGAAAGGTCTACATGTGGCTCTGCTCTGATGTCTGCCTGTAGTCCACCCTCTGCTCGCTCTGCCATCATCCCACAGAAGCAGTGCACTGCCAAGGATGACTGCACTGCAGACACTGTGAGCTGACATACAAGCTTCTTCCTTTTTTGTTGTCTTTGTCAGGTGCACTGCCACAGCAAAGAGAAATGTAGCTAGGGCTAGGGCTAATCCTTAGTTTGTTTGCTCTGAACCCTGTCGCCCCAACTTTATGTCATCTCCATATCCTCCCATGTCTCCAAGGTGCTGCCAGGTTTCTCTGTAGATTCCTTCATTTTACTTGTGGCTCATCCCTATTCCTTTTTGTTGGCATTACATCAGGCATGCCGCTTGCTCCTGTTCACTGTTGTGGATGCGAACAGATTTACAAGTCAGGGACTGTTTCTCTATTTCAAATGTACATTTTCTGTCTCCTAGGCCTGTCCTTGTCCACTTGAATGTCAAAGATGCTCTCAAATGGAATGTCCTCCCCAATGAACTCTCAAGAATTCCTCTAAAACTTGTTCATCCAAATGTCAAAAGTGTTTCTTAACATACTATTCATTCCCCAGAATACACAACTACTATGATTCTGTAGCGACCAATTATATGTGTGTGGACTTTGAGAAAGGCTGTCTCTTTTCTTTTCTTTCTTTCTTTTATTTTTTCCCTGGTTCAGGGGATAAGATCCTAGGTAGCCCAGCTTGAATGACCTTAATGTTCTTAACTTCATATTCTAAACCCTGGTTCTTGGATGATAGGCAATTATCACTACATCTGGTTTGTGCAGTGGTAAATATCCAACCCAGTGTATCATGGATGCTGGGCAAACAATCTACCAACTGTGCTATATGCCTAGCTCTGACAGACAGAGCCTTGTATGTATTGACTGTCTACAGCTTCTAACTGTCATTACAATTCTCACCAACTGGGACAAAGCAACTCTTTCCTTCTCAGGATAAATGGGATCTGGGCTACATCACTTCATCTATTATAGAAATTATTTTCAAACATTCGACATTTCAACATCAGGGGTTGGAGTGATGGCTCAGCAGTTAACAGCACTAGTTGTTCTTGAAAATGGCCTAGGTTCAGTTCACAGCACCATCATGATGTTAACAACCATCCTTAGCTCCAGTTCCAGAGATCTGACACCTTCTTCTGTCTCCACATGCATTGCCCACAGGTAACGGTAGTGGATTTATATACATGGAGGCAAAACACTCATACACATGAAAAAAAATAATAAAGTGGTTTTAGGAGCTGGAGAGATGGATTAGCAATTAAGAGCACTTTCTGTTCTTGTGGAGGAAGAGGGGTCGGTTCCCAGCACTGAAATGGTGGAAAACAACTGTCCATAACTCCAGTTCCAAGGAACCCAATGCCCTCTTGTGACTTTTGTTGGCATTACCCAACATGGGTGCACTTAACATATATGCAGGCAGTGAACTCATATGCATAAAATGAAAATAATAAATAGAATATTTAAAACATTTAAAGACATTTCTACATCAACTTGTCCCATGATTATCTTTATGACATCAGATTTAAGAGAACAGTTACTGGTTTGAGCTTACAATTCAACTCAGTGATATATACTTTGAAGTTTAATTGCAAAATAATAGCTTATATACAGGGTGCTCACAAAATTCAAAGTGACAAAATAGCACAGATTAATTGCATACTGTTTGAATTCTTGTAATTTGGGTCATCCAGAAAATTTATTGAAATTGCAAGAAAGAGAAATAAAAAAGCCCTATTTTTTTAATTTCTGTAAAACTTTTCAGAAACTCTCTTAACTTCGACATGAAAAATAAAATAATTCATCATAGTCTCTGAAATTCTTTTATTTAACATCCACTGGATTATTTTTAAATAGTGCTCCAATTGCAATGACCTCACTGGATTTAATTTGATGCCCTGGAGATTACTTCTAGGAATGCTCGAGTTCTGGGCATTTTTCTACTTATGGGAAGAAAAGACAGTTGTACCAAACATAATAAATCCAAGTAGTTAGAAAACCCACGGAGTAAGAGGAAACCTTCACCAGTGATACATCTGACAGACAGAGCATTAACATCCAGAATATAGAGGCTACTCAAAAAAGAAAGAAGAAAACAAATGACCTACTTAAAAGATGGAGCAGAGAGCTGAACAGAGTCTTCACCAGTGAGGAAGTAAAGATGGATGATAAACATCTTAAAAAGTGTTCGACATCATTAATAATTAAGGAAATACAGATTAAAATCACTCTCGGATATCTCACTCTGATAAGACTGGCCAAGATCAAGAAAACAAAAGATACCAAATGCTGGAGAGGTTGTGGGGAAAAGGGAACACTCATCCACTGCTGGTGGGAACAGATGCCAACTCAGAATACTTTCCCCAGTAAAACTAAAACTGTCTCTCACAGTTGAAAGGGAAAGAAAATCTTTTGTGATACAAATAGGCTGAAAGAATTCAGGTCCACCAAACAAGCCCTACAGACAATCCTTAAAGCAATCCAACAGACTCAAGAGTGTAAGTGTGAAGAAACTGAGAGTGCCTTCTTGCTCTAGTCTTTCTGGGGCAGCACACTTCCCTTCAGCAGTGTGGGTGAAGCTCATTGCTCCTCCTCAGGAACTCAGTTTCCTGTCCTTTACCCCTTTTCCCTCCTCTCTTTCTTTCAATAGTTAGAAATGTTTGATGTTCTTCATCAAAGTTAGTTATTCACAGCCCTTGCATGTAGGTTACACTTTGCCTGTTTCTAGTTCTCCCTCAACACTATCACACCACTGTGGACCAAGGTGTTCTCACCAAGGCTGAGTCCCCTAGGGGTTTTACAGTAGGTAAAAGAAGCTAGGTCCTCGCAGCTGTATAGCAGTTTGCTCACAGACCTCCAATCTGAGATTCTCTGAGTGGCAGTTAGGAAGTTTCACAGCTTCACAGGACAGCTTTACGCCAATGGTTTCTGTTTTATTTTCTGAAATCTGTACCCTTTGCGTGTTTCTAATGTTGTTGACTGTAACCATGTCTTGACAGCCACTGAGTGATGATGGTGGTTGGCTGACCATGGGTGGCATCAGAATGTGTGGACAGTCATGCCAGCTCAATTCTACCCTGCCAGTCCATGTGGGCAGCCATGCAGGCCCCACCTTCCTGGTGTGCACAGCTTTGTCATCTTGAGTTTCCAGTTATTTTCCATCTTCCTTGACAAGTGCAAAGTTCAGAATTTTGAGGTCAATGTAAATGCATCAATGTTCTTAATAAAATGTTGAGGGCCAGAGTCATGCTACTAGGTCCTTGTGCTGGGAGTCCATCACCATTATTGCTCTGTCTCTGCTGCCAATTTGGCTCTCCAATTATTATTTTCTTTCCTAGCTGTCATGTCCTGGGTTCAGAATTTTGAGATCAATATAGAAGATCTTATGTGCAGGATGATACTCATCTTGTGTGGAATGATTCCGCACATGGTCTCCTGGGAGTGGCACACCCTGAGCCCTGAGGCAGGTTGTCCCTTGCACATCCTGGGCCCTAGGGCTGGCTTGTCCCTGGCACACCTCATTCTTCCACCATCTTTATTTTCCCAAAGAATTTATGAATTATGAAAACATTTACCCGTTTAAAAGTATTCTTCTATTGATGGTAATATGAAGTTCATAAATATATAGATAATATTGAATAAATTCAAATTTATTTAATTTTAAACTTTTGAACATATTTCAATCTGATCTGCAATCCTTTTCGACAAGAGAATTAAGGGAATTCCATTAATCTTAATAAAATGGTAAAAATAAGGCCTGAGTTCACAACCTGAAAATATATTCAGTTTGTATAAATAACCAAAGATATTCATCTTTGTAGGAATGCATGTGACATTCATGTCACCTTTGAGACACTAAATCAAATTCAGGTAACTGTGATAGTATGTGTAAACCTATTTTGCCTTTCCAGTTTTCATGCAGTAACCAAGTGTAATCTTTAGTGAGCCAAGGAATTGAATTTCAGAGAAAACTTAATTTCTCTGTCTGTTGTCTGTGTCTCTGAGACATCAGAAAATTCAATTATTAATTCATATTAATTCTCCCTTGTTTATTCAGAAAGATGTCCTTTAAAAGCTAGATTAAAAATTGTTTGGAAACTCTAAAGTAGTTTATACATGAATAGAAACTATTGAGAATTTTATTTGAAGACTTGTCTGATCTAGATTATAGTAACATGGAGTCTAACCGCAAACGTCACTTAATAGTTGCTTCTTTCTAAAGATAATTCTGTCTTATTTCCCTGCTTTTTAAACTAATTGATAACTTCTCACCTTTTCTTTTTTCTTCTATTTTTTGATAGAGTTTCCCCACATGGCTCAGGTTGGACATGACCTCGTGTATACTCAGGCTAGTCAATAATAATCTTCTTTCATAGCATTACATTTATGGCTGTGAAATGCCATGCACCCTTATCTCTTTGATGAGACATTGTAGTTTTAAGACACGTAGTTATTTAACTCTGATTACATATTCCATTTATATCTTCAAAAAGGTCTAATGAGGTTAGGATGGAGTGACAATTTGGAAAACGAAGCTCTGCCTATGTCATTTATCTCATGAGGCTTTGTTGTAATGATATTTCTGTTACAAAATTATCAAAAATACCTGTGGATTTTCTGAGTTTTTTTACTTGTAAACAGGAAAGATGGCATTTCACTGCTGCCTTTAGTGTCTGAATTTAAATGACACAAAATATTCCTACAGTGCAATCATCCCATACGTCAGCCAGTGACAAGGAATCAATGCTACAAATGACCATTAATATAAGTCATATTTTATCTCCAGTTAACAGTTAGTAAACCACAGTCTATATGTACCTGTAAAGGCATTTGGTAACCAAAAATGTGATCACTAGAAACCCAGTTTGTCCTGGCTTAATATAAATATAAATAATAATAATAATAATAATAATAATATATTGAGATAATTTTGTATTATCATACATAACTATAATAAAGTCTAAAGCAACCAATCCTCAAAAGATATAACAGCCTCAGAAACACATTGGGTTAAAATCTTCACACTGGGCTGGAGAGATGGCCTAGCGGTTAAGAGCACCGACTGCTCTTACAGAGGACCCGGGTTCGATCCCCAGCACCCACATGGCGGCCGAGAGCCGTCTGAAACTCCAATTCCAGGAGAACTCCAGCTCCAGGGGAATCCGAGGCCCTCTTCTGACCTCCGCGGTGTTGCATGACACGGGTGCACAGACTTGCATGCAGGCAGTACATTCATACACGTACAGAACTAAATAAAATTAATAAAAAAATAATAAAAAAATAAAGATTTAAAAAAAATCTTCACACTGAAAAATTTATCTGAAGTTTTAGGTCTGAAAGATTCTAAACTCAGAACAAAGTAACTATTTACTGAGCCACAGAAACATGGAAAACTGTTACTGTACGGAGACAGTGCTGAGCTAGAAACAGCATTTGATTAGCCTGTCATGATGTTCTGACTATGCTCTTCCTGAGTTCTGTACTAAGCTGTGCTCCTACAGTGGGCAGTCCTTCATTATGCTCTATACTGCAGCATATCCTCATATCACAGCTAGTGAGATTATTTTATTTTTTTTTATTTTTCTAAATTTTATTTATTTTTGTATGTGTATGAATGTACTGTCTGCATGTAGGTTTCTGCACCCATTTCATGCAATGCCGCGGAGGTCAGAAGAGGGTGTCAGATTCCCCTGGAACTGGAGTTCTCCTGGAATTGGAGTTACAGACGGTTCTTAGCCGCTATGTGGGTGCTGGGGATTGAACCTGGGTCCTCTGCAAGAACAGTCGGTGCTCTTAAGCGCTAGGCTATCTCTCCAGCCCCGAGATTATTTTAAAACTGAAATCTTGGGGCCTAAGAGATGATGGCTCAGCAGTTAAGAGCACCTGTTGCTCTTCCAAAGAAACTGAAATTAGTTTGCCATCATCCACATCAGGCAGCTCACAAATGCCCATAATTACAGTTCCAGAGGATCTGACACCCTCTTCTGGCCTCTTTGATCACTGCGCTAATGTGAGCACACCTACACATAATTAAAACAAAAACTCCTAAAAAATGTGATATTCTATTCAAAATGAAGCAAAAACCCAAACCCTGAATCGCATCACATTATGTTCTACCCAGATGATTTCCCTCCCTCTCAGTATTACTCAAAGACCCAATTCTGTTTTATCCTTTGAGAACTGAATCTGTGGGACCACTCATTCCTGGTCTCTAAATGTCTCTTCCAACCTGGAGCTGAACTCTAGTACCTCATGATGGCTCAGACAAGTGAACGCATGACACAGGGGCTGTTTGACCATTATGTTTGTGGGGGAGCTCTTTCCCCAGGGCTCTCCATGAGTAAACTGTTCACCTTCAAAGTCTGAATGTCACCTGACTGTCCTGTTTAAGGAATCACCTTGTTTAGATGACAAAGATTCCCCCTTTTTCAGATTTTCTAAAGTCTTTTAGCATTGCCCATGTTCTCCCTTTTTGACTTTATTGGTTTGTTCTTATGGTAATAATTCATTAGAAGTTATCTGTAAGACTGCATTTGCCAGCATGGAATCTTTGAGATTTCTCCCTTTCTGATCATTGTTATATCACAAATACTCAGAACACTGACATCTGTTTACTAAATATTCTTTGAACTGTAAATAAATGTCAATGAGCCTAGCTGATGTGATTCAGTTCAAGTAATGTATAAAATTCTCCAGCCATCACTATTTAACTGTGTCATCACTATTTAAACTGTGATTCAGTTCAAGTAATGTATAGATTCTCCAGTCATCACTATTTAACTTTCGTCTAATATATGTGTTGCTTTATTTTAATGCAAGCCTTCCCCTGGGGTATTTTATTGAACATAAACTCACAATCTACAAATAAAACAGGAAATAAACAAATAAATATATATTCCCTGTATTTATTCTTAGAAGATGCAAATACTAATTCATCTTGCATACTGCTATCCAAAAGGTGCCTGCTATCTACACACATAAAAAAAGCAGATGGGGAATGAGTTCTGAATCCAGAGATTTATTCTGAGCTGGAAAGCTAGATATCAATCACTAAATAATGGTCAAATGGATCTTTTGTGAGCATCATCAAGGTTCAAGTTCATATGGTGAATAGATAATTGGCTACAACGTGGCCTTGGAAACTATGCTATGCTAATGTCTGTTAATATAGTTTTTATCAGAATAATTATAACAGTTCTTTTTATAATCATATGTATGCAAGATCATTCATCAGTATAAGTATCTGGCTGAATATGTTTCTGGGAATCTGAAAACCATGTAGCATTTAGAACCATGAAACTGTATGAACTGACCCGGATGGAAGACAAGAAAGATTCTAGGACTTGGTTCTAAAGGACTTTGAAATTGAAAGGTCAAAGAGTCTGCAGAGCCAGCCAAAAGGCAGAGGAGCCAAACCAATTAACTTAGAAGAAAATCAAAGCATAGTTGGTGCCACAGAGGCCAAGGGACGGCCATGTTTCAAAGAAAATTCACTAAATGATCTCAGCAGCTGAGGGAAATGAAAACGGAGGGTTTTCGGTCAGATTTAGCAATATACAGATCATTACTGACGTTAATAATAGCTATTACTGCAGAAGCCATTGCAAAATGGAAAAGTAGAATTGGAGAAAGGAAGTGCACGTTCTTAAAACTGTCACTTGGAAAGGAAGCAAAGGAGTAGGCTGAAAGGGATTATCGGCACAATTTTTCTTAAGCCAGGTTAAGTCTCAGCATGTAACTCTGCTGAAAAGAATAATTCATTAAAAAGTGAAAATAAGTAACTCTTGGAAAGGAGACCACAATTACAGCATCGAGGCCTCAGGGAAGCGGAAATGAACATGATTACATCTTGGAGAAATGCAAGTAGTTCTCATTGTAACGATTCTAATTTGATTAATAAATCTTAAGGAATGCATATATTTATGCGGTACTCTGTTTTTTCTACACATATGCTATATAGATGATATAGATATAGTAGATATTTAAATCAGCTTCAGTATGTTTATCTACCTCCTCAAATATTTATCATTTCCTTACATTAGAAATATTGAAAATGCTCTTCTAGTATTTTGAACATCCAGGAACTATTGTTATTGACATTTACTCTACTGTGCAGTAGCACTAATTGTAAATCAATTCACAAGTATCAAGCTCTTCGAGCAGAGCATCAGGCTCGTTTTCCCTTGGCAGACAGCATTTGTGCTGGATAACTTCAGTTGCCATCTTGACACACTTAGAAGGATGGAGCTTCAACTGAGGTATTACCTCCAGAGGACTGGCCCATGGCCAGCTCTGTGAGGAATGTTCTTATATAATCATTGATGTATGAAGTTCCCCAAGATGGGTGTTATCACCCTGGGAAGGGGTTTCCAAGTGATTCTAGACTGTATTAAAAAACAAAATGAGTACTGGCCAGAGGACCAAACCAGTTAGCAATGTTCTGCCATGGTCTGTGCTTTAGTTCATGCTTCTAGGATCCTTCAACTGAGTTCCTACCTCTATCTCCCTTTAAGACAGAGTGTTAAGTATCATCCAAATAAACCCATTCTTCCCCAAGTTTTTGGTCAGTGCTTTATCATAGAAATAGAATGCTAACTAGACCAGGATTACGGACTTATTTCTGTGATGGCACTGACCATGTTGGGGGGGGGGGAGACTGTGGAATTATTTGAACTTGGCTTTGGAAAAAGTCATTGAGTGCTTAGCTCTTACTGGGGTGTTCTAAGTGTGCTTAGAATTATGTTGAGAGAAACGAAGATGATTGAGGTCTGCGTTGTGATAATTGAGAGGGAAGCAACAACTATATCATGGATATTTAATTGAACTAAGAATTTTTGGAAGTTTATCCCTTGTTTTAATGGGATAAATGATACTGGTGAGCTGGGACAGAAAAGCCAGCTGTGATTAATGAGAGACAAGAGTCATTGCGGTAAAATATTCTTGGAAGTATATCCTCCAGGTCAGCATGTTGTTGCTGTGGCTCACAGGGGTCCACAGATACATTTCAGCTTAGCAAAGAAACTCGGTATTGTGTAAGAGTCACCTATGTCTCACTGGTTTGGGTGAAATGAAAGCTGCATAATTGAAGGGATCCTGAGTGGGGAGAATGTGAGGCTTGGCATCAGGGTGGCCAGGAGAGGCTGTTTGCGAAGATGCAACCTCGGTTGCAGTGGAGTCCACACATATGGAGATGCTAGGACCATTGGATGACCACCACACACAGTGGCAGGTGACAGGTAGAGTAGATTGTGAGAGACAATCAGAATCTGGCAGAGTCAGAGAAATGGATCTGCCCAAGCTGTCCCAGATCACGAGTGAGTCCCAGCTGTCAGGCACTGAGCTACACTGCTGCACTAGAGTTCTCATTAAACGTGCCTTGGTTCTTCCCTCGGGAAATAAGGTATGCAAATTGTTTTTGATTTTACAAGAGCCCAAAATTAAGAGACATTGAAACTTCAAACTTTTTTTAAGTCTATGAGACATTTAATGTTGTATTGTTTAATGTTGTATTGTGATATTAATGTAAATATGAGAACTTTGGGACAAGAAATGGAAGGATTATCGTTCAATAGTGATGTCTTTGTGTGTCATGTTAATCAAGGGTCAACTCTGCTCTAAAGTTATGGTTCTCAACTTGACATATCTGAAAAGAAGGAATTTCAGTTGCGGCATTGTCTCCATGGGTTTGGTTGTGACCATGTCTCATTGATACAGGAGGGTCCAGCCCATTGTAGGTGGTGCTACCCTTGGCCAGGTAGTGCTGGATTACATTAGAAAGCAGGCTGAGCAACAGCCAGAGGAGCAAGCCAGTTAGCAACATCCCTCCACAGATTGTGCTCTAGCTCCTGCCTCTAAATTCCTGTCCTGGTTTCCCTTGATGATGTACTATGAACTAAATAAGTCCTTTGCCAAGTTGTTGTTGGTCAGTGTTTTATTACAGCAATAGAAAGCAAGTAGGATGACTTTTTCCTGTCAATTCTTGTGACGTCAGCTTCTTTTACAATTCACATTTGAGTGATATCATGCTGCACATCGTCAGTCTCTGCTTGAATCACTTCACTCAACCCAATCATCTCCAGTGCCACCCACATTGTCATGAATGATAGAGTCCTGTCCTTTTCCAGGAATGAATCAGTTTCTATTTTGTATGTGCACAGATTCACTCATCAATGATGAATACCTTCATTTGCAATAAACAGACTTATGCCTCTGGGAAGTCTATTTCTGGGAGGAAGAGTTATTATATCAAAATAATGATAGATTTCATTTCAAAAGCCTGTGGAAATTTCTTCAGGACTGCTATTCTGGTCATATAATGGCCACAGTCTTTTCTTCTGAAAGGAGGGGAGCGTCAGAGGTTAAAGATTTAAGTGAAAGCGGGAGGAATTTGTTTTAGGTCAAAACTCACTACTAAAAGTGATGTGATGAGCAATAATACCATTGGTGCTTCCAAGAGCTTAGTACCAATGTAGACTACAAAGTATTAGATCTTAACATGACCTCAAAGTGATTTTCCCATGCTCCCCATTGAGAAGTACCTCCAGTCCAGGTGAAGTGAACAGACTGGTATGGGAGTGTGGTGGGGACTGAACAAGCCATGTAGTAGCGGGGATATTTAGTAATGTAATATTAATGTAATATTAATGTAATATTAATATAGTAGACCTTTAGCGATATTTCATCAATATCTGAAGTTGAATACCTTTTGGGTTCAAAATAATGTGTGTTCCCTGATATGCTTCCCCATGTCAGCAGGTGGCACTCCAACCAGTTGCCTTCTCTGCTCAGTCCTCACAAGGGAAGACAGTTGCCATTCCTTCGAGCCTCTCTCAACTCCAATTCTCTAGGAAGCCCACTGAAATCTCTCACAAATCTCTCCATTTCTTTCTCATCAGTTACCTAAGGCAGACCCCTGTCATTTAGTCCTGGGCGATTTGAGAGCCTGGTCCTTGTTCCTGTTCCTCATGATGCCCTCTTCTCAACATGGTAAGATCGTAAACAACTAAGTAAACCTACTCAAATTACAGTGGACTCAAAACCCATCCCGGCAAAAGCACAATGACAAGAGTTTAGGATGTTTTACACTGAGAAGTTAAGACTGAAATTGGCAAGAATACAGTGTGATTTCTACCTGCAAATAATTGAAGCAAATGTAATCACTGTGGTTGTCTGAGTTCTTTGAAGACACACACTGGGGCAGGCACCGGAAACCCATTATCTACATTGAAATATAATAATTCATCATAGTTTCCATTTAACTATAAACTCTACAACTGTGAAACTTAGAACTCTAACAAAAAGAATGAAAAAGTAGCAAGTATAAAGCAAAATATCGGACTCAGTGAAGCACAGGCAAGGCTGAAACAGGCTGGGATGTTGTACAGAGGGCGCCAACTTCCGGGGGCAGGAGGACTAGGTGGTGTCCAAAGGCATCCCCAGAATCTCACATTTCTGCTACGTTTGGAAACTGGGAAACATGTCCTAGACTGGAAAGTGAGCATATCTACATTTTCAGTAGTAACATTTTTCATAACATGATGTGAAGGTCAGCATTCTGTCACAGTAATAAGTACTTGTGATCAACTTACAAAACAAAAAGGTTTATGTTGGCTTACAGTTTTAGAGAGTGCCTTTGGTTTTCAGTTGGAAACTTTCTTTGGGCCTGTGGGGTGGTAGCAGAACCAGAGGGAAGTTTATGAAGGGGAAACTTGCTTACTTTATAGCCAGGACAGAGAATTAAGGAAAGGAAGACCCAAGAGTCACATTGTAACTAAAAGGACTATGGGGATATTTAAGATCGAGACTATAGCTGCTGGACATATAGGTCAGCAGTTAATACCACTTCTGGTCTTGCAGAGGACCCAATTCAGTCGCCAGCAGTCATATCAGACAGCTCGCAACTATCTGTCATTCCATCTGCAATAGATTTGTCCTGCTCCTCTAGTCTCTGCAGGTACTCACACACATGCACATGTGTACACATCAACTCTCTCTCTCTCTCTCTCTCTCTCTCTCTCTCTCTCTCCCCCTCAGAGAGAGTCACACACACACAAACACTTAAAGACAAAAGCGAGGATGTGCCCAGTGTAGTGGTCCCATATATTAATCCCAGCACTTAGGAGGCAAAGGCAGTGGAATCTCTGTGAGATCAAGGCCAACCTGGTCTACATAGTGACTTTCAGCCCCATTGGGGTTATTGGAGACTTTATCTAAAAAAAAAAGAGAGGTTAGAGAGATAATTCATCAGTTAAAAAAATTCACAATAGCATATGTAGGCCAATAGTTGTTTAATTAATATAGATTTTATATTTTGTAAGTCTGCATAAACATTTCTGAATTAAATATAATACTGTATTTAATAAACTTAACAAATAAAAAGGGAATGGTTTCTCTCATTTGTGGATGCTAGTACCAAATTGAAAGGCAAGCTGAACAAAGTTATAATTATATTTCTTTCTATGTGAAAGTAACTGTGATGTTATAATGTGAATCTTGTAATGAGCCCCAGAATTAGTTTACCACTTACTTTCAGACATGGTAATTAATGTATATGGGTGGAAGGTATATATACATATTTTAAAGTAATATAAAATTAAAAGGAAAAAAATGAACTCCTGGACATAAACAGAATTAACATGCAATTTATTCCTGGAGGGCATAATTCTGGTACATATATGAAGTGTACATGGTCATACTTTGGAGTGGTACAGTTGGTAAGGAACCACAGCACCCTGAGGACTGGGCAAAGGAATGGACTGCTGTGAATGAGTTCTGCCTAGGCCAATAAACCTTTGCAGAGAAAAACATTGGAGAGACTGAGAGAAAGATGCAGGACATGTATGGCAGAGTGCATGAACTGGGGTGGGGTGGGAAGAAGGGAAAGGGGAATATGTAAAAATTGAACTGAAAAATGATGTCTGAAAAGTGCATAAAACATCAATAAAAGTATTATAAAAAAAGAAAAACAAAAAGAGCACTTGCTGCCCTTGCAAATGACTGAGTTTTAGATTACATTATCCCCAAGGTGGCTCACAACTGTCTCTAATTCTATTTCCAGAGCATGAGACACCCTCTTCTGGGTTCTGTAGGCACCACGTACACACGTGGTGCTTATACATGTATGCAGATAGTACACACACACACACACACACACACACACACACACACAAATAAAAATAAACATTTTATTTTATTTTTTTTTTATTTATTTCTGTATGTGTATGAATGTACTGTCTGCATGCAGGTTTGTGCACCCGTGTCGTGCGACGCCGCGGAGGTCAGAAGAGGGTCTCGGATTCCCCTGGAACTGGAGTTCTCCTGGAATTGGAGTTTCAGACGGTTTTCGGCCACCATGTGGGTGCTGGGGATCGAACCCGCGTCCTCTGTAAGAGCGGTCGGTGCTCTTAACCGCTAGGCCATCTCTCCAGCCCAACATTTTATTTTTTATTTATTTTTTAATTTTTATTGATGCTTTGTGCATTTCATACATTTTTTCCAATTCAGTTCAGGCTTATTTCCGTGCCCTCCCCCCCCACCCCACCCCATCCAGATCATGCATTCTGCCAAACTGTCCTGCACTTTCTCTCAGTTTTTTTTTTTTTTTCATTTGTAGCTAGAATTGATAATCCATGAGTACAAGCATCCTTCATGCAAAACCTATCTGCAGGCTGTTGTGCCCAAACACCTACAGCCCCACCATCCAGTGGGGGGAAAACTCAACAAATATAAAAAGTTTGAAATAATCTCATGCATTCTATCAGACCACAGTGCAATAAAACTCGATATCAACACCAGAATAAACCCTACAACCTACAGGAACACATGGAGACTAAACAACCAACATTTTATTTTAAAAATACTAAGTGTAGCATGTGTTAGAAGGAAGAGTTACCACTAGCTTGACTGAGACTCATTAAATTACTAGGTAAGAGCAGAAATGTCTGACATTTAAAAATTATTCTCTAACTGGGGCTTGGTTTTGTAGTTAACATTTAAGAAATGCAGTTGGAGCTGGAGAGGAAATAAAAGATCCCCAAACCAATAAAATGATTGCAGGAATTAAGAGATCAATCAAATTTCAGAGAGAATACATGCTACATGTTTCATTAACTGGCCCAACAAAAATATTCAATTATCCTCTAATATGTGGTATATACTAGAATATTCCATAAATATTTTACTTTTGGTACTTAAATTTACCTAAAGTCTTTTATCTTTCTATGGCACCCAATCTCTAGCTATCCTTAGATATAGTATTTTACCAAATGTGCATTTGTGCTGATTGTGTTTTTCAAAGCAAGGTTTCATGCAACCCAGGCTCCCCTCAAACTTGCTATGTAGCTGAGACTAACCATAAATTTCTCTTTCTTCTGTCTCTTCCTTGAAGTGCTCAGATGACAGATGTGCTCTCCATGGCCAGATTAAATGTTGTGTTTCCTGAAATGTTATTCATCAGAATATGCTCCTTCCTTTGACCAGGGCCCATTTTTCTCTGTTATTTCTGAATCCCCCCAGGAAATCTCTCCTTCCTCTTCCAGGCCTATCTTTCTTCACAACTTTGAGGTGGACAACTCCTTATCACAGACTTACTTCAGAAGGTCGAGGTGGCTTGCTTAGTTTCTTGCTCTCATGCTCAGTGATGCCTAAGCCTGTATACCTTTTATTTTCCTAATCAGTAAATACCAGCGGAGAGGCTGATGAAGCGTGGGATGTAAAACTGTTGAATAAATTATCAAATAACAAATCCATCTTTATATCAGCCCATGCTTCCAAATTGGCTTGCAAAATAAAGCCCCAGGGTTTACTGATTTTCAGCATGGAAGGAATATTCAAGGAAACTTTGGGATTATGAGGAAGGGAGATTTATGTAGCTTCTGCCCTCATATTTTAGAAAAAAAATTAATTGGATAGAATTTAGCTATTAGAAAAGCCATAGTAAGATACAAAGTATATCTCCAATGTATATAACAAAGCATGAACAAATACATGACAGGAAATACATTTAAAAATCTGGAAAATTTTGAAATACTTTGGCTTTTTCCTGAAATGTTATATAGATCACATCAGAAGGTTAGCATTTGACTGTTATGTATTATGTCCTGTGTCTGATTGGTTAATATCATAATTATTCTGACATCTACAGATTTTCTACTTGGGAAAAAACTATGCCTTAAGAAAATATTTTAATGTAGTTAATATATAATTAATGGTCAGTAGATTAACACTTAACATTTTAGATGTAACCTCTATTGAATGCTGTAGATATTAAAATTTTTGAGTTTTTTTTCTTTTTTATATTTGAATGTTATGCCTGAGTGTATGCAAGTGTACTCATGTGTGCAAGGAACCTGGAGGAAAGAAGGGTGTTGGCTCCCTTAGAACATGGGTTACAGGTGTTGTCAGCCCCCATGTGGGTGCTGAGAACTGAACCCTGATCCTCTGCCAGGGCATCTAGTGCTCCTCACTACTGAGCCATCTCTGCAGCACCACACTGCAGATATTTAATATTTACTATTTTACTTATTTAGCAGATTTGTGGCACTCTCATTTCCCACTTCTGTATTTATAATTTTTAAGAACACAATGCCAAGAATTTCAGTAAGTGATGATGGATTTCTTAGACATGTCTCCCTTGAGAATCTTCCAAAATTACATGAAATTATTTTTAAAAGAATAAGTACAGAAAAAGTTTAATAACAATAAAAAATTAAAAACAAGAGAAACAGACATGGAAGAGCAACATCAAAGTAAAGTCCAATTCTATTACCAGATATGAAACTTTGGCAAACTATTTTCTTTTAACTTTTATTTCCTCATTTGTAAAGTATTGATATTAATGACAATGTTCATATGGTTGCTCTGAAAATGAAAAGAAATAGCACATGTACACCCCAGCTTCCAGTATGTGCTTCTTAGAAATTTCTACAATGACAGTGGTTTTTAAAAAAGTACGTATTTAAAAAAATTTTAGGAGACCTGGGCGTGGTGGCACACACCTTTAATTCCAGCACTTGGGAGGCAGAGGCAGGTGGATCTCTGTGAGTTCGAGGCTAGCCTGGTCTGCAGAGTGAGTTCCGGGACAGCTGGAGCTACAGAGAGACTCTGTCTCAAAAAGACAAAAAAAAATGTCTTTTTATGGTTTATGATTAAATCATTTCATTGTATGAATTAAACATAATTCAAATCAAGTTCTTTCAATTACTCAGTTCTGGTGTAAGATTAGGCTTTTCTTTCTTAAGATTTATTTTTAATTATGTGTAAGTGTATGTCTCTGTGGGTTATATGAAGTGCTCATAGATGACAGAGCGGGTAACAGATCCCCTGGGGCTGGAGCTACTGGTGGCTTGTGAGCCACCTGACGTGGGAGGTGGGAACAGAGCCCAGGTTTTCTGCAAGAGCAGCATGTTCTCTTACAGCTGAGCTCTCTCTCTAGCCTCACAATTAGGATTTTGTTTGTTTGTTTTCTTTTTGAGTTTTAAAGGAGGCTTTTTTTTTTTATTCTTAAGGGGAGAGCAAGAACGCAGTCCCCCACTACCACAATTTTTTTTTTTTTTGAGATAGGGTCTCCCCATAGCTCCAACTGGCCTGGAACTCTTTTTCCATACATCATACATCATTTCTCAATCCAATTTAGTGTCACTTCCCTTTCCATGCCCCCCACCCACCTGGTCCACATCTTTTTCATCCAAATCACACAGCCTACATTCTTTATGATATGATGTATAATGTATTGACATTTTGAAAGAAATTCAGTCATTATAACCAGCACAATTGTGGTTTGTATATAAGCCAAACCAGATATCTTAATGATTTTTAGCAGGTAAACAATCATAACAAAGTCCATATTCATTATTGCTTAAAAAATTGCCAATTCAAGACAGAAAATCAATGTATATCTTAAAATAATGTTACCAAACTCCTAACATTTTTATAATGCAGAACTAAAGGCAAAGTACATTTTAAGGGAAAGTGAAGGTGGCTGTAGGAACAGAGACATTTTCCCAACATGATTCCATACTAGAGTTGGAAAAAATAGTTCAACATGAAATTTCTCCCTTCTTTGTCCTTTGACTCCAACTTCTAAATTTCTGCTTTTAGCAGTGTTAATCTAGAGAACTAACTGAATAGAATGCAGGAAAAATACAAGGTCAGTATAGCTACCTTACATGTATTTATTATTTACTTGTTCTGGAAACTGTATGTTGGTTCTGAATGTGAAAATAGAGAGGAAGGAATACTCAAGTAGTCTTTCACTAGGAATTATCAGAAATTTTGGCAAATATTTTTATTTAAAATATTTCCAAGTTTGACTTCTAAAACCAAAAACAATACCCCAATAGGCTGCAGCTGTTATACTGAACTTCTTAGTCTCTCATTTCATTTAAAACAGAAGTTTTTTCAATACATGTTTTATTTCCTTTCTCATATTTGTGGACATGAACTTCTATTTGTAGGTCATTAACTTCTAGAACTTGATATTACATTATATTACCATGACACATTTTATAAATTTATGTTGAACTCTACCAATCATATGCATGTTGTTGCATAACTATTCACAGATTTTTTTTTTATGCATGTTACCTTATCTCCTTAAACTCCCTAAAAGTTAGATAGTATATACACGTTTTCTAGACTAGTCATTCTAAGAATTGTCTAATAATCCCACATGTATCCCAGAAGTCTATTTTAGACAGTGATAATTTTAAATATCATACCCTTGATTGGCAGTGGGTTTTATGTTTAACAAATAAAGTTTCATTTTAACTTTTAGATTATGAACTATGCAAACTTTGTCCAAAACTACTTTACATGACCCCTTCCTAACTATGCTCACTGATTGTGTAAATCTCACAAATCACTTTTGAGCTAGTTACACAAAACTTACTATCAAAGCTTTTCTACAAGTGCCCACGTTAACACAAGAGGAAATCCGAGGAAGTGGTAGACCTACCCATTATTCTTCTTAAGTCCCCTCATAGTGGATACCTGACTGTCCCTTCGCTGTCTGACTTGCTGTCTTTTGTTAGGAAAGTCTTCATCTCTATTCTGCTTGTCTCTCATTTCATTTGAAAGTTATCTCTTTTCCCTAGTAGGAGAAAAGAGAGGAATGGTTGTCCTCCCTGCACTCTTTGTAGGCTTCAGGATTCTCAGTTAACATCTAAACCTCAGTTCATCAGATACAATTACTTTGGTTCCTTTTTATTCCTCCCCAGATCTATTTTAATATCTATTTATATTTAAGAGCACATAAAATTATAAGTTATATTAAAATTAATTACTCCAGTTAATTTATAGTTCAATAGTTTGATAGAAATGAAAGTTAAGAGGTTATCATTTGACATCGGATTTAATCATCAGACCACCAGAAAATCAGCAGTTAATTTTTGTATTATCTAACATTTCCTGTTAAAGTATGTTTTTATTATTTTATATCTGTGTAGTTATAACTAAAAAGCCTTGCATACATAATTTTGTATTGCTTTGCCATTAAAAGTTCATCTATATTTAAAAAACAAAAGAATAAGTACAGTAAGTAGTGGGAGGTGACAAGGCATCCATGCAATTTGGAAAGCAGGAGCTCTATGGACAAGTGTGAAAGCAAAATCAGACAGACAAATGTGGACAGACAGCCAAGGGCAGCTTCACAAGTGAATTAACCTTCACAATGGCACAATGCTTGGAATTATCTTGGAAGTTTAACGTTGATGTTGTCAGTGCTCAGACTAAGAAAGAGATGTTTAGGAAATCTTCAGGAATTATGCAAATACCCTTTCCCCAAATTTCTGTAATGTTGTCACTACAGTTTCATGGCCATCCTGAAGAGTAGAGATACACACTGCAGAAAAATAAACTGAGTCTGCGCTCAAAGGAAATAGAGAAATCTAAAGACAAGATAAACATAATAATGCAATCCCAGACTTGAAGACTAAATTTTATATATACAAGTTGGATTTTTTAATTCTTTGTAACTATATACCCAACATGGGTTTGGCAACTCAAATTTTACTAGAGCTCATGCAAACATTTATTTCGAGAGCTCTATTCTGGGCACAAACCAGCCAATGAGAAAATAGATGATTTATTAAAATAGAATCTTTCCATTGAATAAACAGATTCCTTCACATTTAAAAATGTGATAACTTTAATGGTTGGAGAGATTAAAAATGAACATACACAGTGCTTCCAATAAGTATTATGGGAGCTTCATTTTCAAAAGATAGATAATTTCCAGGGCTGTTGCAGAAGAATCGGGTTTGATTCCCATAACCTACATGGTGGCTAATGACTATCTCTGTAACTCCAGTTCCAGGGGATCTGCCACCACCTCCAGATCTACACAGGCACTGCACACATATGGTGAACTTACACATGTATGGCCAATATAGTCATACACATAAAATAAAAAATATTGTCTTTCATTATTGAGTTTTGTGCACTTCACATAATAGATCTTAATTGAATTTGGAAAATATTTTTCAAAAAGTTTTACCATTTGCTCATCACTGGAAGATTCTGAATCAAAAATGAAGAAATGCATATCAGGTACCTTAATAAAAATTTTAAAAATTGGCAGAACATGAGACTTGAAGAAAATATAAATTACAAATACATTCTCTGAGATATAAATGCACAAAGTATGCCAGACAGGGTGAATTAGATGCTGTACAAGCAGTAAAATATGTACAGAGAAATTTGATTTTAAAACTGGAATTATGACAGTAAAAAATTGCAGCAAAACTTCTTGAATGTGAGGAAAATACCTCAATGCAGGAAACGAAAACTAAATTTAGAGATAGAGTATGTAGATACTGTGTGATTAACTCAGGAGCTGCAATACCAAAGTCAGGAAAAATGCAGAATAAAGGAGAAAAAACGTTCAACACTAAATACGTCAAATTTTTCAGAATTGTAAAATAGAAATTTGAAAATGAAGTATCCAGACATAAATTCATGCCCTCAAATATGTCACATGAATGACAGTAGCCTCAAACTCTTCAAACTATTAAGAGAAGCTGACAAAGGACATTTTTATAAGTCAGACTTCAATATTTCCCCAGTCTATTCTACAGCTCAACTTCAGACAAAAAGATACAAATCAGAACAGATCCAGATATAATTTCCCTCTAAATGTTCTATTACAAGAGTATAATTGCCAGGGAATATATATATATAGATATATATATATATATATATATATATAATTGTATCTCATATATAGAGATATAGATAAGGATAAAAGTATCAATATAGATATATATAGGATATATATGATAAAATAAAAGAACAACCAAAATCCCAGGACAAAAATGAAAGGGATTCATAACATGACACTCTTTGATGTGGTCTGTGAGGTGGACTAAGAGAAAATGTGTGCAGATAAGAGGGGAGACATAGAGGACTTCAGGATGTCTAAGAATCAAAGTGGGGGTGAAAGATCCATTGCTTTAAATAACTATAAAGGGATTTTATATTTTTATTAGAGGTTAGAAATGTTTCAGTATGTTTCAAGTGTCATTAGATATTTTAGACACAGCCATAAAGAAAACAATGATATCTAGCATAGCAGAGCACCACAACAAAACCTAAATAAAAATTAATGACAGGAAAGGGAAAATAAATTATATAAGGTATAAACTTTAATCACTGAACACTACATGAACCACACAAAAAATGTTATATAATCACAGTGATCATATACACACAACACTAACACACACCACACATACAACACTTAAACATACAACACACACACAACACATGGATACCCAGAGATATCCATATTCAATTTGACTTAATCAAATACTTATCTAAGTTTAATTTTTTTAGAATATTTGGACTCCAGCATGAAAAATTCATTTATCAATAAGTAAAAGTGAGAAAAAGAGAAGTGGTAACAATTTTAGCATGGCTCCCCAGATGTTAACAGAGAACCCACCCTACTGGTGAGTTCTGCCCGGTACTCTGGCAGACAGTTGCTCCTAAAGCTAGCATGTGAGAAGGCATGCATGTCTCCTACACTTGATATATTTCCTACTTTAGCTCCCAGATCTCAAGATACAGACATGTTTTGACATGATATACCATGATACGAAATATTATAAATATTTAGAAAAGCAGATGCTGCAAAAGAAATGACAGAAACCAAATGTGGAAGGGTGAATATTCCCTGGTCTTATAACTCAAAATAATAATTTTATTCATAAAGAAAAATATTCTAAGAATAAATACTTGAAGCCTTTAAAGCAGGTAATTATATGCAGCTCAATAATATTGAGAGTGACAAATGGTCTATCTAGAACAACCCAAAATACTATTTTTGATAAAGAGATTTTCAGTCAACATTAGTATTCACTGTGTAAGGGTAGATTTTTACTATAAACAAATAACAGGCTGTACTTATTAGGCTTTGTTTTATTATAGGAATTGTAACTGTAGTTATTCAATTATTTTTATGTGGTCTATATCTGTCTACCAATATATTATTTAGTTATGAGTCTTAAATTCATCTCATAATGGCAAAGACACTTCTTCAAATCAGTAAGCCCTATATTTGTGTCTTATGTAGAATTCACCATCTTTTGATGGATTCCATTGTTGAAGAATAAGGCTCTTAATTCCAGAATAATGTTGAAAATGATTAGTGTTCCTCTCTGATTTCAAATCTTTTCTCTTAGCATAATTTCATGCAAAACCTTTTATCCCTTATTTAGCCTAGGTTCATACTTTTCATGTACTTAATATACAATATAGCATTCATCTATGGAAAAAATCATTGTTCATTAAATTTTATATTGGTAAATAATTGACCTCTATTGAACTTTATGACTAGGAATCTGCGATTCCTATATAATGTACTAAATTAGAACATTCATGCTGGAGATACCATACTGTCAGTAGTAAAGGAAAAAGGTCCATGGTGAAAATGAGAATTTGCTAGCATTTGTTGCAATAAGAACAGAGGCTGGGGTGAAAAGAAGATTAAGACGACACAGCAAGGTCCAGAACACTTAGGAAGCTGAATAAAAAGGTTTGAATAGTGTCTAAGATAAGCAAGCAAAGTAGACAGACAAGATGTGGCATTGGGCTCTGAGCTAGTGACAGTAGTTGTCGACACAAAGCCCTTGAAGAAGACACTCAAGATACTATTGCCCTTCCTTATAGTCTTGCATCTAATGCAGATTAACAGTAACCAAATAAGTAATATGTAAGGATTGCTTGTAATAAGAAGTGTCTGCCTAGGAATCTACCTCAGACCACTCTTACAGAACTAAATATCAGATGGCCAAGAAAGGTGACAGCTTCATCTGAATATCTGTTATAGTGTTACCTCTCTATGGGAAAGTTATGGCTGGTCATGTAAAAGTGAGAGCAGATGGAGCTTAGTATAATGAACAGCAGGTAAGACACGGGCCAAGTCAGAGGGTAGTGGTGTTGGCTGAGACTTATGCCTAGCAGAAAGTCTCAGAAGACAGAAAGCCCAGAATGGTGCTTCAACCACCACCTGTGTGGGTGCTGCATGGACAAAGCATTACCTTCTCCCTGGGTGAGCCGGGGGACATACAAATAGCATGCAGGCCTCTCCACTGGGGCAGCCATGAGAGCCCAGAGAAATTATCAGTGTCAATAGGGATTAGTTCAGCCTTTAGTCTAGTTACTGTTCTGACCCTGTAAAGCCTGGACAGAGAGTTCAAAGGCTGTTTTCCATTCTCAATTGCTTCTCCTGCTCTCAGAAGTACCTCTCTTTTCCTTAATTTCTCGCTTTTCCTAAAATTCTGCTTTTACTTCACATAAACTTAACAAAAGCTTGTTAAGCTTCATTGCACTCTGCCTGTTCCCAGGAGAATTTAAGTCTTCAATTTTCACTGGCTTGAGAAAAGGAATTCAGATTCAGTGTCTCAATGTGATCTCTTTGACCATGAATGTCTAGTAACTGATGACCCTGCATCAAGCAAAAGAGCTGAGAAGAGACCAAGTAATCTCAAAACCTGCTGAAACAAGATGAACACTGTAAACACAGGTCTTATATACTTAAATTCACAGCAAATTACAATTTCCCAAATTTTTTTCAAGCAACTTCTTTCAACGAAGGGGTTGTAACATTTCACAATTTTAATAATGATTTTAAAATTATTGTTCAACTGAATTAAATTTGATTGATAATTTTGTGATGTTCACCAGTTTGAATTTCATTTCCAACAGGATCTTACAAGTGGCAATTTGTAACTTGAAGATTTCCTGGATTAATCAAATTAATCTTGCCACACTTATGTAGCCATACCTTTTCACACCTATTAAAAATAGACACGCTTGAAATTCAATGTGGTCTAACAAAAAGTATAGTGAACGTTAATTGAAATACTGTTTATAACTTGATGATAAGTTTGTTAAAAGCAGTGTACATTATTATAATGGCTTGGTAAGAATGATGACTCCTTGGAGAGGACATGTCTTTGGGGTCTTAATTTAACTTTCCCCAAGCAGGAAAACATCTACAGTCACATCAGGATACTTTCTAAATTATCACTGATTAAAGTCTTTCTGAGCAAACCATATTTATAATAAGCAGAGTAATAGTTCTCTAATGTGCTTTTGGCCTTTGTAAAAAAAGCTTTTGTAGATAATGCACACATCCCTAAACTCATCTACTGTATTTCTACTGTACAGAAAGGAAATCACCTGTACTTGCTGCATCGGCCTCAAGTTACAAGGCTGGTTTAGACATGTCCTCCTTTGATGGCTTTCACTTTTCTTCATACCCAGTGATCACTCAGGGATCAAATCTGTCAGCTAACAATTTGCCATTAAACCTTCTGTCAATAGATTGTTCTTTTTATAGCTTGTTACATTTTAAAATGCGTTTGAGGTAATTAAACACAACTGTGAAACTAAGCAGAGATTTAATTAACAATTTTAGATGGCTTTGGGAAGGACCTGATTATTAACAAAAGTATACTTGAAATAAATCAAACCAAAGTTAAATTCATTGACCCAAGACCCTACCATTACTTATTGGAAGGCACTTTTCAACTTTATGTTTTATTTTATACAATTGTCCCATAAAATGGTCAGATTTACAAAGCCATATTGTAGACTGTTAGGAATGTTGAATGTTTTATAAACTTTGAAGAATGTTTTCTGGTAAGTAAATCCTTTAGTTGACAATATTTGTTGTTTCTTGATGAAAGTTGAATTGTTTTTGTTCTCTAAACACTACAAATTATTATAACTGTATTCAAATCTATTATTTATACAATCCATCTGGTTATGAAAGACAAAGTTACAACAAAAGAAAAAAAAGGACAGCATGTTAAAGTGATGTTACCTCTACCCTGGGAACTGCTGACCTCGTGGATTTCCCCTGCATGTACTGCAGCTCCTCACATTTCAGTTGTGAGCAGTTCAGAAGTTCCGAAAGCTATTCTGCTTGGAGCTTTCTTCTGCAATATGACACAATCATTGCTGGTTACCAGAGAGTGTGGCATCCACCTCTTGAGGATTCATTTGCCTGAGCTCAGAACAGTGCATTACATGTGCTCCAGGCCCCTGAGAGCTGCACTGTAATCACCTGTTGCAGAGTCTTCCCCAACATAGTGAAAACAATTGTATTTTGTCAAAATTATTGAATTCATGTTCACTTGATTAATCATAAATTATATTATGATACTACTGGTGCATAATATAAGTACCTTAAAATAATTCTCAGTTATAAAAAATGATAAATATCTTAAAGCAGATTTTCCTACATTTTTTCCTACATTTTCCTACACAAAATACGTGCATGTACTGAGGCATCAAATGCTACATAAAGTATGCCTAACTTTAGGGATGAAGCATCTTAATGTCATTTTGTCTATCATAATTTATTTTACAATTATGAATTATGATCGTTTTTCACAAAATACAATTATCAATATTCTATGAAATATTAAGTCAAATTAGATACTGGTTTTCCTTTTTTTCCTTTTTATAAGATTGTTTAAAAAAAAGATTTCATACATAGAAATACATTTTTAGTACATAAAAGACGTTGAGTAAAATTCTGCCATTTCATTGAAATTAAATAAAATGATTGAAATTATTAGGATCAGTGTAGATGACAGTAGGGAAGGAACCATTTCAAAGTGTAGAATTTCCTGTTCACTAAAATCTCACTTATAGAAAAATCAGGATTGAAAGACAATTTATTGAAGGTTAGGGGGCATTTATCCTCATAGTGAACAATGAAATGCAGAGGCCTGAAGATTCTGTTTTTATTTAAATTTAGTTGAACACATTACCTGAACATGGCAGAGGGGTGTGTGTGTGTGTGTGTGTGTGTGTGTGTGTGTGTGTGTGTGTGTGTTTGTATGAAGAACTGCTCTAACTCTGATGGGGTTGTGTCACTTGTGGCTTGCCCTTAGGGATGCTTTCTTAGACATCACAAAGGAAAAGCAGGACAGACACACCGTGCCAGTTTACACAGTTCTACCTAGGTTTATTTTCACACAGTAAGACATCCTGTGGAGATAAATTGACTGCACAATAGCAGAAGAAACCCCAAGAGGTATATTAGTCTTAATGAACAGACAATAGCAGTCTGTAGATAGATGAAAAAGCAGATGAATTGCAGGCGGATAAGGTATTCTGCAGATAAAGACACATTAGCAGGAATTGAAGTATTCCAATTACTGTAAGAGAACATGAAATAAAAGAAAATCGAAATTATTAATAAATATGAAAACATACAGGGCTGGAGAGATGGTCTAGCAGTTAAGAGCACTGACCGCTCTTACAGAGGACCCGGGTTCGATCCCCAGCACCTACATGGCGGACGAGAACCTTCTGAAACTCCAATTCCAGGAGAACTCCAGTTCCAGGGGAATCCGACAACCTCTTCTGACCTCCGCAGCATTGCATGATACGGGTGCACACATCTGCATGCAGACAGTACATTCATACACATACCAAATAAATAAAGTTAAAAAATTAAAAAATATATTAAAAAAAAATACAGTACCAAATCATTCAAACAAAATGAATAAATCAGCAATAAAAAGGATTAATTAGAGATTATAAATTATTACTCAGATAATGTACAGTATCTTTATATAAAAGCTATATAATATATGCAAACAAATTTATTTAATTTTTTTTAATTAAAAGGCATGGTTTGACTCACAAGTATGCCCCATAGTCTCACATATTAGAACACATGGTCCACAGATGGTTGAACTGTTTGTGGAGGTCATAGAACCTTTAGAAGGTGAAGTGTTGACCCTTTAAGACAGGAACCATGACCCTGAGACTGGGATTGGTGGGTTTATGGACAGGTGCCACTTCCTGTTTCCTCTGCTTCCTGTGTTCAGATGAAATGTGATCTCTCAACCTCGTCCTATTGCCCCAGTGGGGCTCCCCTTCAAAATGGAGTCTATCCCTCTAAAATGGGGATAAAACAAACTCTTCCATAATTTGCTTTTGGTCATGGCATTTTATCACAACAACAGAAGAGTAGAAAAAATTAAATAGAAACTAAATAAGATAAAATAATAAAAACGTTAAAAATTAAAAAGTAGAAAAAAAGAAAAATGAACTAGGATCTTCTTTGTCACGAATTATATCTGTAAAACAACAAAAGCCAACAAAAGATAGATTTATCTTCAAACAAATTGAGATTATTCTAGAATTTCCTATGTAAGATATATATTAAATATGTCCTGAGATTTCAGAGTAGATTGTCTCCTGGGCTGCTGGAAAAGGGTCTCAACTCTGAAGCCTTTTGTAGGGGGTGGCTGTCTGGGCAGAGCCACCCTTCACCTTTGCAGTCAGTGACCTGCGGGTAGGGTTTGGTGCCTCTGTGGCTTTGTGCGGGCTGGCTCCTGAGGCAGGGAACCTGGAAGTACCTCCAGGCAGGCACCAGGGTGCTGGCTAAGTCAGGCATATCCCCCAACCCCTGCCAACTGGAATTGGTGAGAGAGTATCCAAGTGGACTTTTTTTGGAGAGCCTTCAGAACAGGAAGAGAAGAGTGACTTAGACTTCCAATATCCAATATATAAACAAAATTGAAAGTCTGAAACCTAGACAAATCAATACACCATAAACAGGGAGGAGGAAAGAAAAAAAAAAAAAAACGCATCAGAAGGAGGCAAGCAAAACCATCCGCTAACATAGTGAAAATACATTTGTGATTTGAATCACAAAAGGGAAACCCACATGCCAGGGACACATGGGAAAGGCACAGGATAATCCTACACCAGGCTCCACCAAACCATAGGAGATAGCTACAATGGGATCCCCCTGGAGGTGACCCAAGGAACAGGTCTTAGAGGAATAATTGCAGACCTATGCAGAGAAATTAAAGAAAATAAAGAAGATTTCAGAGAACTAAAGAGAGAGAATAAAAAACGCAAAAAGGACCTAGAGGGATACAATGACAACCTTTGGAAAGAATTAAAGGAACAGATTGACAAACTCCAAAAAGAACTAGAGGGAGAAAAAATCAAACTCTGAAAGGATGTAGAAACAGTGAAAAAGGAAGCCAACCAACGAAGTAAGGAGAACCAAAAAGAGATTGAGAAGCTCAAAAAGGAAATGGAAATACTAAAGATAACACAAGATGAAACAAAAAAGGAATTAGAACACTCATCCAATCAAGAAAAAAGGGAAGGAAAAAGCCTCAGAAGTAGAATGGAGGAAACAGAACAAAGAATATCAGATCTGGAAGATAACACAGAGCAACTAAAAAGCTCAGATAAAGAATATGAAAAATTTAAAAATACACAAAAGTGGAACAACCAGGAAATATGGGACACTATGAAAAGATCAAACCTCCGCATCATAGGAATAGAGGAAGGAGAAGAATCTCAAGAGAATAGTAATTGACCAGATCTTCAACAGAATAATAGATGAAAATTTCCCCAAACTAAAAATAGACAAACCCATACAAATACAAGAAGCACATAGGACGATCCAAATAAACGGATCTCTCCTCTCGTAGATAGCGCAGCATAAAAAGTATATAAGCGAGATGAGGCGGCATGGGATCGACCATAATCATATGTGGGATTTAAAATTGTAGAGCTTGCCGCAAAATCAAAAGGAAGCAAAATATGGCTGCGAGACGTAGCTAACAAAGCAGCGAAAAAAGCAAGTGAAAACAAAGGGAAACCATCTAAGTTACAAACCGATATTTTCGGCACAGAACCATGAAAGCAAGAAGAACAATGGTTGAGCAAAGCATTCCCCAGTGATTTTAAAAGAAAAAAAAGACTATGGATAGCCAACACGAGAAACTTTACCCACAGGCAAAAGTGGTGATTATAGTGTGAGAAAAGGAGAAAAAATCATTCTCATGACATAGACGTGCGTAATTAGGGCAAGAATAGATGGAGACGTGTGCTGCGGTAAAAGCAACTCTTCAAATAAAATAACTAAATAAACATATTTAAGGGAGATCAAATGGAGCACATCGACATCGAACTAAAAAGGCTAAAGTCTAGATCTAATTGTAGTGAAAAAAGAATAATAATAATAAATAAAGTAATAAATATAAATAACATAAGAAATAAATGACCAGAGAAAACTAATAAAAACAATAACTGTAGGAGGAGTAGAATCAGAGGCTAATACATGAAAGGAAGCAACATACCATCTTTCAATTATACACCTTAAATATTAATGGGCTAAACTACCCCATCAAAAGACAGAATAGACAGGGGAGAAATGTATTAGGAAAACAAAAACCCATCGATATGCTATCTACTTAATTAAACCATTCTCAATTTCAAGGAGTAGGCACCAACATTAAGGTGAAGGGAAGAAGAAAGTAGTTCCAAGCAAAGGCTACCAAAAGAAGAGCAGGTATTTCTATCTAAATCAAGACAAAATAGACTTACAAAGTCAAAATAAATCAAAAGAGACAAGAAAGAGGGGCCATTACGATCTTTATTTAAGGAACACATTGACGATGAAGAGTCACAATCCTGAATATATATACACAAATAGCCGGTGCACCAAACTTTAATAAAGACAATTCGTCCAGGTACTCAAGGCACAAGATTAACCCCAGCACACGAACAG
>VZQC01001442.1:124492-137574 GCA_009823505.1 Rhizomys pruinosus | reverse complement strand
GAGGGCAGAGAGAGGAGAGAGAGAGGAGCAGGAGAGAGACGACGAGGACGAGACAGACAGAGAGAAGAGAGAGAGAGGAGCATGAGAGAGGAGGAAGAGGACGAGGATGTGAGAGAGAGAGAGGAGACCGAGACCCTGGCTCAAAATTCCAAAGAAGGAAGGAAAGGAGGAAAAGAGAGAGGAAGAGAGAGAGGACGAGGAGGAGGACTGAGAGAGAGAGAGAGAGCACGGAAGTGGAGAGAGAGTAGGAGAGAGAGTAGGAGAGAGAGTAGGAGAGAGAGTAGGAGAGAGAGAGGAGAGAGGGGAGGAGGAGGGAGAGGGGAGAAGAGAGAAGAGGCCCTGGGAGGAGGCCCTGGGAAGAGCCCGCAGTCCCTTGGGGGAGGGGGAGGACTAGGGAGGAGGAGGAGATGAGAGAGAGACGACGAGGAGAGAGCG
The DNA here is from genome assembly GCA_009823505.1 of Rhizomys pruinosus. NCBI lineage: Eukaryota > Metazoa > Chordata > Mammalia > Rodentia > Spalacidae > Rhizomys > Rhizomys pruinosus. The sequence goes on along the minus strand of VZQC01001442.1, from coordinate 137,139 downwards.
AGAGAGAGGGGATGATTAAAGGAAATGAGAGAGATGGAGGGATAGAGAGAGAGAGCGAGAGAGAGAGACTGGAGAGAAGAGGAGAGACGAAGAGAGAGTGAGGGATAGAGGAGAGAGTGAGAGAGAGAGGAGAGGAGAGAGGAGAGAACAGAAAGAAAGAGAGAGAGGAGAGCAGGAGGAGAGAGGAGAAGAGAGAGAGAAGCAGAGGAGAGAGAGAGGAGAGCAGAGATGGAGAGAGAGAGTGAGAGAGAGGAGAGAGAGAGGAGGAGAGAGAGAGGTTGAGAGAGAGGAGGAGGAGAGAAGAGAGGAGAGAGAGAGGCGAGCAGAAGAGGAGGAGAAGAGAGAGAGAGAGAGAGAGAGGAAGAAGAGGAGAGAGAGACAGGAGGATGAGACAGAGAGAGAGAGAGAGGAGAGAGACGAGGAAGAGAGAGCGGAGAGAGGGGAGAGAGAGAAGAGAAGAGAAGAGAGAGGACGAGAGAGAGAGAGAAGAGAGAGGGAGAGGAGGAGAGATGGAGAAGAGAGAGAGGATAGATGAGAGGATGAGAGAGAAGAGAGGAGAAGAGAGAGAGGAGAGAAGAAGGAGAGAGAGGAGAGAGCAGAGAGGAGAGGAGAGAGGAGAGAGAGAGAGGATGAGAGAGGGAGAGACAGAGATAGCGAGAGATAGAGTGAGAGAGAGAGGGAGAGATGAGAGGGAGAGAGAGGAGAAGAGAGAGCAGAGACGAGGAGGAGAGAATGAGGAGAGGGAGAGAGGAGAGAGAGAGGAGAGCAGAGAGAAGAGGAGAGAGAGAGAGTGAGAGAGAGGAAGACTGAGAGAGCAGGAGAGAGAGAGAGAGAGAAGGCAGAGAGAGAGGAGGAGAGAGGAGAGGAAGAGAGAGAGGGAGAGAGAGAGAGAGCGATGAGAGAACGGATGAGAGATGGACGAGGAGACTGAGAAGAGAGAGAGAGGATGAGAGAGAGAGAAGAGAGGAGAGAGAGGGAGAGAGAGATGGAGAGGAGAAAGGAAGTGACGAGAGAGATTGAGATGAGAGAGGGAGAGAGAAAAAAAAAAAAAAAAAAAAAAAAAAAAAAAAAAGAGAGGAGAGAGAGGAGAGAGAGAGAGAGACGGAGGGAGCAGAGAGGGGAGAGAGAGGATGAGACGAGAGAGAGAGACCGAGAGAGATGAAGGAGACGATGAGAGAGAGGAGAGACGAGAGACGGAGAAGAGAAGAGGAGAGAGAGAAAAAAAAAAAAAAAAAAAAAAAAAAAAAAAAAAAAGAGAGAGAGGGGAGAAGAGGGAGAGAGAAAAAAAAAAAAAAAAAAAAAAAAAAAAAAAAGAGAGAGATGAGAGAGAGAGGAGAGAGAGGAGAGAGAGAGGAGAGAGAGAGAGGAGAGAGAGAGGAGAGAGAGAGAGGAGAGAGAGAGAGAGGAGAGAGAGGAGAGAGAGGAGAGAGAGAGAGGAGAGAGAGAGGAGAGAGAGAGAGGAGAGAGAGAGAGAGAGAGAGAGAGAGATTGATTTAAGGGATCATACTTTCCATTAATGTGTATTCATTTCAAGATACGCCAGGAATTTCATCTGCTTAGGGGCAAAGCACTAGAGCCTAAGCATAAAAAAGAGACTTTTCTGTGGGGAATTTGAAAACTCCAGCTAATGCTGCACTTGTAATGAGTTCTTTAAGCATACAAGACTGCCTACATGTATGTTCCTGTTGGTCATGTTTTCTATATTTTGCTACATGATACAAATGAAAAATGGCAGGAATAAGTTTAGGCTTGACATTTTTATAATTTATCTTCAGAGTCCAGAATGCTAAAAATTGCATTATTTAATCATGCTTCAAGAATATATCTTTTTTTAAATTTTCATTTGTTTATTTTTGTATGTGTATGAATGCACTGTCTGCATGTAGGTTGGTGCACCCGTGTCGTATTCCCCTGGAACTGGAGTTACAGATGGTTCTCAGCCACCATGTGGGTGCTGGGGATCGAACCCAGGTCCTCTGCAAGAGCAGTCGGTGCTCTTAACCGCTAGGCCATCTCTCCAGCCCCAAGAATATATCTTTATATAATGGGTTATACCTACAGTTTCTTCCTCAGACAGAAGCTGTTAATTGATATTTTCCTAGAGGATGGTAAATAAAATCATCTTGACATTCGTGGAACACAGAGGATTGTGTACAGAATGACTGGAAAAGACTCCTGAATAGGAAGGTTCCAGAATGAAGGCCTGAGGGGAGATCGCAGAAGCCTGCCCCAGGACTGCCACTGTCCACACCAAGACACTACTAGATTTCAAGTAAGGGCTAAACGTACCACCAGGATCGAAGGGAATACACACACTATGGTAATACCTCTGCCACAAGAACTCTTCTAACTCACTGTTCCTTCTTTGAATCCATCATTTCCTTTGTCTTCTGCCCCCCCCGTCTTTGTTTTTCTCTTTCTAGAGATATCCTGAGCTTTAATTTACAAGTTAAAATCCTTGTGACTGTGCAAATATATGGGCAATTAGAAAGAAAAGGCAGATATTTTAATCCCTACAAGATTCCATGGGATTTATGCACCTTGTTATGATTTAAACATTTAACATAGGGCTTATGGTAACTAAGAGACCGCTTATTATTTTTATATTGTCTTGTACATGGTACATCATAAAAATAGATCTATGATTGCAAACTACTTCACTCCAGAGTTTACTTGACAAAGAAAAATTAGAGTAATTTGCTCCATCCTGGGCCTAAGTCTGTTACGTTGTTAAAAATGTCAGCTGAAGTTATTTTAAGATGCACCTGATTTTACTTACAATTTTACTATTTTTTTACCTCTAGTGACAGAATCAAAAAAAAAGCTAATTCTCTTGTGTATGAAATTTTATCTCTCTGTCATTATGTGCACTCTGAGCTACTGACCAATTTTCTGTGACCTATGATTTAAAGGACTTTAATATCTCCATTGTTAAAATGAATTGATTTCAAAGTCATTTCAACTTACATTTTCCATGAAACTACTAGGCTTTGAATAAATGCTAATTGCATTGAATTGTTAATGGACTGACTTCAGTACCCTGCATTCCAACACAGCCTTACATGAATAATTGGCTCAATCCAGTTTTCATCAAAGTTGGTAAGCAAAATAAATCTACTGGTCAAAAAAATTAAAAGGTTCTTCCTTTAAACTCATAAAATATTTTAGAAAAGATAATTTTGAATACAGTATAAATTAATGTACTGATGTCAATTAATTTGGCTTTTCTAAATATAAATGACATATTGTTAATAGGTGTTTATTTCCTATGACTGATGTAAAAAAACAAACTGAGAATGTTAAAGAAGATGAATGTGCTACTTCCCTGCTCTGAGGTGTGGCAGTTGCCATGGAATAAAATCAAGGCATCTGTCCTTAGTGCTTCATTTCTCTCTGGGGTCTCTCTAAGTTTATTTCCTTTCCTTGTCCAGCTTCTAACAACCACTCGCTTTGTCTGTTCCCGCTTTCTTCCACTCTCAAACAAGCAATGGTGCACTATATGGTCCTTTCTCCCATGACCCCATCTTCTGACTGACTAGGCTTCACTTTTCCTCTGGCACTTTTTGAAAACAAATTGATTTCATTGGATTCACACGAAGGCTCCAGGGTGATTTTGTCTTTATGAACAGAAGCTGACTAGCAACCTGTAAATGGATTACAACCCTGAATCCTGTGTTGTCAAGAGTGTATGTGCATGTAACAACTTATTCGCTCATTTTCACAATTAGGATGTGCATTCTGCTTTTAAAAATATTTATTTTTATTTTATGTGTAAGAGTGTATTGACTGAATATGTGTATTTGCATTGAAGTCATGCAACGCCCATGGAGGTTAGAAGAGGACATCAGATACCCTGGAACTGGAGTTACACACAGTTGTTAGCTGCCATGCGGGTCTGGGAATCAAACCCAGGTCCTCTGCAAGAGCAGCCAGTGCTCTTAACCTCTGAGCTATCTCTCCAGCCCCCTAGATGTGCATTCTGCTTTTCATACTAAGACACCTGGTTGTGCTTTTTAAACAAAATTTTTGAGATCTGGAGTCAGGGGAGAGGCATGGTGAGCATAGCTCCTAGCGACCACATCTGTAGCAGTCAGGGCCTCTGTTCTGTTTGGGACTCTTGGCAATACAATGCAGGGTGAAAATGAGAGGGGCTCTGGGAAGTATCTATCTTGCTGTGGTGGCTGTCTTCCTGGGGCATAGGCTGGCCATCCTTCTGGGTATGCTCCTGTTGGCTGATCAGTTTCCTTCACAAGCCCCTGTTCTATCTTGGGATAAAAACTCTTCAACAGAAAGCAATCAGCACGTTGGCACCTGGGTTGCTATTATTTAAAGATGGGCTCAGGGCTGGGGAGGCGCTCATTGGCAGAACTCTTGCTTACATGCATGAGGTCCAGGCTTCCATTCCCAGCACTGAGGGTCCCAAGGAGAAAAGAACAATGTCAAAAAAGATATTCTGCACTTCTGTTCTTTTTTTTCTCTCAAGGATTTACAATATCAGAAGTATCTGTGAAGCAAAATAAGTTGCAAAGTTCCCAGCACTTGGGAGGCAGGCAGATCTCTATGAGATTGAGGCCAGCCTGGTCTACATAGGGATTTCCAGGCCAACAGCGGCTACAGGAAAATCTTGTCTTAAAAGTAAAACAAAATAAAAGAAAACTTAATAAGTCTGAGTTGTACTTCTATCTCTTGCTCTAGTAATAAAGATCCTAGGGAGACAGAGTTACACAACCAAAAATTCCTGAGACATTCTTCCTAAATATGGATGTTGGAATACTCAAAACCAGATAACAAACCATAATTTGGTTCTAGTGACAGGTCTATTCAGAATGTAATCTTTATTCAGGCCTAGCTTGCCAAGCTATAGAGGGAAGGGTTTATCCTTCAGAGTCTGAACATATAACTATAGTAGAATAAGGTAACTCAGGTCCCTAGCATGCAAATGGCAAGCAACAAGGAATGTGTAGTTGAAGTCTGCACCACGTGATGTTCATGAGGATGAGCAGTCTGGCAGTATTGCCATTCTGACATAAAACATTCTGCCCAAAGCCAGTGTGGCTAGGAAAGAGTTTTATTCACCTTAGCCAAGGCACAGTTCATCACTGAGGAAAGTTAGGGATGGTCTCAGGGTAAGGTACTGGAGCAGCAAGGAAGCACAGACCATGAAAGAGCACTGTTTGTTGGCTTGTTCCTCTGGCCCTGATCACCCTACTTTCTTATACGATCTAGGATCACCTGCCCAGGTATGGCCCTGCCCACAAAGGATTTTGCCCACTGGACCCTCCCACATCTACCAACAATTAAGAATTTGTCTCACAAACATGACCACAGACCAATCAGATAGAAGAGATCCCTCAGTTCAGCTGAGGTTCCCTCTTCCCAGGTGTGTGCATTGGACAACTGAAGCTATCTAGCACAATTGGCCCTTTGTCAAGTTCAGCTATAAGCACATCACCACTAAACTATAACCTTTCTATTTCTTATCCCAAAGATCTTATTCTAATATTAATATCAAAATACAAAACATAGTACAACTTTTAATTCAGTCCTTAAAATAAATCACTTTTAAAAATACAAAGTCCTTGATGCAGTATTTTCTGTTGTTGTTGTTGTTTCCAAAATGCATTATGTCCAACTGCTTTGTACAGAAGCTCAGGGGGCCCTACACAAGAAATACTTACAACTGGGTAATTGGCACTAGTATCCACAGATGAGGGATACCATTCGTCGTTTGTTTTTCTGGGACTGTGTTACTTCACTCAGCATGATGTCCTCTAGCTCCAGCCATTTTCCTGCAAAGCTCGTGATGTCGTCTTTCTTTACTGCTGCATAGAACTCCATTGTGTAGATGTACCACATTTTCTCTATCCACTCGTCAGTTGAGGGGCATTTAGGTTGGTTCCAGCTCTTTGCTATTGTGAAGAGAGCTGAAATAAACATGGCCGTGCATGTATCTCTGTGGTGGCGTAAGTCTTGAGGGTACATGCCCAGGAGTGGTATGGCTGGGTCGGGTGGCAAGTTCATTCCAAGTCTTCCAAGGGTTCTCCACACTGCTTTCCATAGTGGCTGTACGAGTTTACATTCCCACCAGCAGTGGATGAGTGTTCCCCTTTCCCCACAACCTCTCCAGCACTTGGTATCATTTGTTTTCTTGATCCTAGCCAGTCTTACTGGAGTAAGATGATATCTTAAAGTGGTTTTGATTTGCATTTCCTTAATGATTAGTGATGTTGAGCAGTTCTTGAGGTGTTTCTCAGACATCTCTAATTCCTCGCTTGTGAAGTCTCTGTTCAGTTCTTTGCTCCATCTATTGAGCGGGTCGTTTGTTTTCTTTTTTCTTTGTTTTTTGAGTAGTTTATATATTCTGGAAATCAATGCTTTGTCAGATGTATCTGCAGTGAAGGTTTCCTCCCACTCTGTGGGATTTCTCTTCACTTCCTTGATTGTTTCTTTTGATGTACAGAAGCTTTTGAGTTTGATGAGGTCCCATTTGTCAATTGTCGACCTTAATTCTTGTGCAGCTGCTGTCTGATTTAGGAAGTCTTTTCCTACGCCTATGTCTTGTAGTCTGCTGCCAACTTTTTCTTCTATCACCTTCAGAGTTTGGGGTTTCACGTTGAGGTCTTTAATCCATCTGGAGTTGACTTTTGTACAGGGCGAGAGGTAGGGGTTTAATTTCATTCTTCTACAAGTGGTGATCCAGTTTTGCCAACACCACTTGCTGAAGATGCTGTCTTTTCTCCATTGTGGTTTCTTGGCCCCCTTGTCAAATATGAGATGGCTGAAATTGTATGTGCTCAGATTTGGATCTTCGGTTTTGTTCCATTGGTCAACAGGTCTGTTTTTGTGCCAGTACCAGGCTGTTTTTATGACTATAGCCCTGTAGTATAGTTTAAAATCTGGTATAGAGATCCCTCCTGTGTAGCTCTTTTCACTCAGGATTGATTTGGCTATTCGGGGTCTTTTGTTTCTCCAAATGAATTTAAGAACTTTTGTTTCCAAGCCTGTGAAGAAACTCTTAGGGATTTTGATTGGGATTGCATTAAATCTATACAAGAGTTTTGGTAAAATGGACATTTTTACAATGTTAATTTTCCCAATCCATGAGCATGGGAGGTTTTTCCATCTTCTGAGGTCTTCTTCAATTTCTTTCTTTAAGGGTTTAAAATTTTTTCAGAACTGACTGAAACAGTGAACTTCTGCTCAAAACAGTCAACGTCCCCATGGAAAATATTGAGAAAGACTAAGAGATGGAAAGCATGTTTGGCAGAATGCACGAGCTCTGACGGGGTGGGGGAATGAGCGGGAACACGGGTCTAGATTTGTTAAAAATAAATAAATAAATACAATTAAAAAAAAAATACAAAGTCCTTTAAAATGTCTCCTAACCTGTAGGGACTGTAAGACTGCAAAATCTAAAACAAGTTACTTATTGTTTTATTTCAAGGGGATTGAACCAGGGCACGCAAAACCAGAGTTCAACAGCATAGCACACTGTCTGACATCTGGGATTTACACAGGGTACGGGCAATTAGCTTGCTTTATTATTTTTGCATCTCAACACCACATTTTATGTTTGACTTTTAACTAACAACTTTTAAACCAAAATTTAAAGTGAAACAGCTTGCAATTGTTCTCTTCATTCCGTGTGCACAACTTTTCTAACTATAGCCTCTTGGGTTGGAGTATTGTTCCCCATTTACGAGTGTTCATCTTTCAGAAGTAAATAATCTGTCAAACGGTGAATGGTGGGAGAGGATGGTGTGTGACTTGTGAGCTTGGGAACTGACAGATATATAGTGTTTCCCTTTGTATTTTGGAGTCTTGTCAGATCCTAGGAAGGGTTGGTGTGATGGTCTGAGAGGAAGAAGAGACTTGTGGAGTGAGACTGACCATCACTTCGAGCGCTGAACCCAGCCCAGGTACGAGAATCTTGGGTCTAACTCATATGCAGCTGACACAGAGACCATTGAGCACAGGGTCATGTTCTGTCTTCCTTGGTCACAGGTTTCACAGACATTCATGAATATAGTGACCTTACAATGTTCTGTAACAATAACTGACTCAGATATAAGACTGTTACACATTTCCGAACATCGTTTCAGCTTTGAGTGAAATAACTCTAAAGAATTTTTCTGTAAGATTCACCATCCATGTTCTACATTTGTTTGACATGTATTTGTGTGGATGTGGGAGATGGTACAAGTGTGTTACTGTGTATGTGGGGTGTGGTCAGAGAAGTGCTTGCAGGAGTCATAGGGATCAACTTAGGTCATTAGGCATTACTGCAACTGCTTTACCTGCGGAGGCATTTCATCAGCTCTCCTGAGATGCTCTTCCCTAGTCCCAACATTGGTCCCCCTCAGGTCAGACCTACTCAGTCTCAAAAACAAATTTCTAGGTATAGCTTCTCCTTACAAAATAATGAAAGACATAATATCAGAAAATTCAGACCTGGTTTCGTCTCAACTTTCATAATTATGACAAACGCCAGAGTTCTCAAAATCTCTCCTTCCCTCTACCTTTTCTCTCGTGTCAATTTATGCTTTCATAGACACTCACTGATCATTTGTCACTTACAACATCAAAGGCGATCACCATACAAGCTAGAGTGCAACTGAAGGTGAAGTCAGATTTATTTTGTTTATTTTTCAAATAGTGTCTTCTTTGTACCACAAGCAGATTGGAACTAGTGACAACCTGCCTCAGCCTCTTCAGCTCTAGATTGCTGGATAGTGTTGTTATGTCTGACTTTGGTCTCTATCAAGTAACTTTTACTTTTGCACCATGCTGGGATCATAACTGCCAGAGGTAGTAACAGCAAATAAAACCTATCAATAAAATGTAAATGCTGATATCATTTAGGAAAAATGAGTTATATATGTATAAGATATATTATTTTTCTTTCTCTCCATATCCATACAGATAGCATATCAATACATATCTCTCATATTGCTACCCTCCCTTTTGAAATATTTGTCAGACTTCAAAATTATTTAATATACAAAATATTGCACAGGGCTAGAACTTTAAAAGTAATGTAAACAAATTTGTATTTATAGAATATTATCCAACAGTTTGATTGTTTTCAATGCCTTGATCGTGTTTCCTTTGTCAGATCATGGCTCGACCAGGACAATGGGACATCGAAATTGAGAACATACAATCTTCATGTTCAGAACATTTGCTTTATGGAAGTTGCCACAGCAGTGCTCTTACTTTGCTAGACTCTTTGGGTCACGGTTCCCCAAATATTCTCTAACTTCTCTGTCTCTCTTTTTTCTTCAATCATGCTGAAAAGGTTAAAAGCATCTAGCATTCAGAACTACCTAAGTACTTACGGTAATGAGGTCACCCTCTGTACTGGTTTGAATATATCCTCCAAATGCTTCAAGTGTTTGGACACTTGGTCCCCAGTTCAAGTGTTTGTCTTGGGAGGGTCAGAGCCTTCAGGACCTGTGGCCATGATGGAACATGCTACTTAGGCATGCTTTGAGAGTTATTAAGCCTTGCCAGATTTCCAGTTTTCCTCTGTCCTGTGCCTGCTTGAAGATGTGAGAACTGAGCTTTCTGCTCCCGCCAGCTCTACTATCATCCCCCCCCCCCACACACACACACACCATGATGGACTCTTACCCCCTCTGGAACCCTAAGCCACATAAACTCTTATTTTATAAGATGTGTTGTCATCGTGTTTCATTACAGCCAAAGAAAAGAAATGAAGGCACTCATCTTCTCTGTAGTAATGTAACACATTTGTTTCTTACACTTCTGTATCCTAAACTAATCGAATATAGAGTTTAAGCTTTCAGTTCCAGCTAATACAGGGAAATACTGAAATTGAAGTACAAGGGGAAAGTACTTGAGTGTGAGGAAAGCCTGGAGCAAATGAATGCACAAGAACAGTGGGATGCTGGGAAGAAATGCCCCTTCACTTTTCTTGGGTGGGGTAGAGAGAGGATGAGATGGGACACATTCATATCCAGTGCTCAACTAGATTTCAGTGTTCCATAAGTAATTCTTCCTGGGAGGCAAGTACATGCAGAGCAGGCTAAGGTACCAAGCTTTCACAGCAGCTTATTTTGTTGTTCTCTTAAAACATGCACATTTTTATGATTATTTCCATTTTACAGTGAGGAAAGAGTTGAGTAAGTGGAACCTTGCCTCCAATGTTACCTAGTAATTAAGTGGGAGGGTTTAGAACTAAACTTCAGCCCTCAATTCAATAAGGGCTCTTCCACTCAGGGCTGAGACTCCACAGTCTCTTATTCTCTACACTTGACCAGGTAGGGGTCTCTGTGTTAATCACCATCCAAAGGAACTCCTTGATCAGGGTTAAGAGATGCATTAATATATGGTATAATGATGTCATTAGGAATTGGTTTCATAGTATTTAGCAGAATAATAATGTTACATTCTCCTCCAAGGCCCATGAGGAAGAAAACGTCTGTTCTCAAAGTTTCCCAACTATATAATTACAAACAAAATTTCTTTTGAACAAATTCTGTAGCTCAAGCTGGCCTGGAACTACAGAGGAAGATCTTGAACTCTTGATCCTGGTTTGGCCTCTCAGTGGTTAGGCAAGTACCACCTTGTTGAGTTTATATAACCCTGGAGACAGAGCCAGCACTTTCTGCATGCTAGGCAAGCACTCTGTCATTGGCAGACTTTTCGAGCTTCCAAAATCTATCTCTTCTGAATCATAATTTGAACAATATGAATTGAATTCTTTATTATTCATGGCTTCCATACAGGCTCATTCACTGTGACAACACAAGCATTGGTGATTTAGCGTTTCTTTAAATTTATGAGTGTAAGAGTCTTTAGAAGAGACATCACACATAATAAGCACTTTGAAATTCAAGATCACTTTTAAACATACACACATTCACAAACATGCATACACAATTTTACATATTCCAGATCATTAGGCCAATTGTAAATTATAGTATAAAATCACAAATACATGATCATTAACCCACAAAGAAACCAAGATCATCAACAGAAAATTCATTGAATAGAAAGTTTTGTTGGCAAACTTCAAAGCATATAAGTTCAATTCATTATCTGGGAAATGAAGTTAATAAAATGTAACTGCTCAAGTTCAATTTTCTAGAAATAAATACAGTTAGGCATAGTGGCCCAGGCCTTTAATCTCAGCACTTTGGAGGCAGTGGCAGACAGATCTCCATGAGATTAAGGCTCCCCTTGTCTACATAGCCAGTTCCAGAACAGCTGGGGCTATAAGGAAGAACTCTCAATAACAAACAAATAGGAAATATGCTAGAAATAGAAATTTCTATCCTGTCAGGAATTTCATAGGCCAATATTCTTTTATGTAATGCTAAAATTGTATTTATGGTTTTGGAATTATTGTAATGGACATGTGAATCACAGCTTGGTAATCTATCATGTAATAAAAGAATGCATAGATACGACTACTGGTACTGCTATTTTTTTTTCTTGCAATGACCACTAAATGGATATTCAGTGAGTGTCTGGCAGTATATGAGCTATACAGACACTGCACTAGAATTAGTAAATTTTTCTACCTGGATTTATGGTACTCTATGAACATATGTTGAAAAGTTATACATAATAAATAAAATACAGCAATAACCTATACATAGATAAAATATAATTCTTTAGATTTCTTTGAATAATTGCATATAGTTTGTTACATTTTGCACATATTTGATACATTTTCTTTTTTTAAGGTTTTTTTTCTTAATTTTATTTATTTTTGTATGTGTATGAATGTACTGTCTGCATGTAGATCTGTGCACCCGTGTCGTGCAATGCCACGGAGGTCAGAAGAGGGTCTTGGATTCCCCTGGAACTGGAGTTCTCCTGGAACTGAAGTTATAGACTGTTCTCAGCCACCATGTGGGTGCTGGGGATCGAACCTGGGTCCTCTGCAAGAGCAGTCGGTGCTCTTAACCACTAGGCTATCTCTCCAGCCCCGATACATTTTCTTTTAAGCCATTTTAAAAATTGTTTTCTATCTTAGCAAACTGTATCTTTTAATAAATATAATCTCTCTTCCATTTTCTTAGGCTGTGAATTCTTTGTATTTAACAATTTATTTGGTAGAACTATATTTTACCTTAATTTTCTGGTTTATAGTGTCACAAAAACAAGTTGCTACCATCTATATAATAATAATAATAAATAATCTGTTATGGTTTTGATAATCTTACTATTGTCCATTTGCATTTATTTAGTTCAGTTCAATATTTTCTGCAGAATGGTATATTTTGTTCATGGCTATAAAGATAAGAATGCTTTAAGTATATGTCTTTTGACTTTTCCACCAAGCATTTATGAAAATCTTTAGTTGACTAAATTATCCTCAGCAGAGTGCAAGAGTTCCTTGCCACAGATCTAAAATGATTCCCTGATAAATATTTTACTTTTCAATTTTTATTTTTTGTTGTCTGGTGATTTGATGTATGTGATTATAAATATCATAGCTTTCCTCTTTGAATTTTTTTTGAAAAGTTCGTATATGACTAGACTGTACATCATTTCTACCCTTCTCTCTTCTACAATTCTCCCCCCCTCTAGGATTTCTGACCTCCCCCTCTGTATTTATTGTTGTTATAGACACTCAATAGGATATATATATATATATATATATATATATATAT
>VZQC01001442.1:76618-116021 GCA_009823505.1 Rhizomys pruinosus | reverse complement strand
AAAAAAAAAAAAAAAAAAAAAAAAGATAGATACTGGGTGGAGGCCGATGGAGAATTGCATGGGGGAAGGGGGACTGGCTTGATAAACTCAATTTCGTACATGGATGAAGTTTTATAAGGGTAGATAAAAATGCTATTAATTCCTATAGTCATTGGGACAAAGTAGATAAAAGTAAACTTCTATTGTATTTATAATCTGAACACTTACTAACAAAATAATGTTGAAACTTCAACTACAGATTTCTTAGAGAAAATATTTATGTCCAATAAAAGCACAGCCACAGCTGAGATAAAATTTTAAAACTCATTTGAAAATGGTCTCAGTGAATTATACCATGGATAAGTGCTATGATTTGATGGAAAAAATAACAAAGAAAATGTTTCTCTTTATTGTGTTTTGAAGAACCAGCAGTAATGAAACACTTCCTTCTGAGGTTTGTAATGTAAGGAAAATCCATAATGAAATGTACCTCATAGGATATGCTGGTAGGAATTTAAGTTGCAAATTAGGTTTTTTAGTTGCATAATTACTTCTAAGGAAATGGTTTATTTCTCCCTTTCTCTGCTGTTATACAGTACCGGGCGCTGCTCTACATTGGTAGGAGACTCTATCTTTTGATGTATTCATACAACTCACCTTTGATGAATTATTTTTTAAATAATTCTCTTTATTTCTCCTTACTTTATCTTTTATGGTTATTCACTGAAGAAAATAATACGTACATACTTTGAGCTCTAGAGCTCAACTAAAAATAAAGTTTGAATCTTTAGCTCAATATACCTCGATATAGAAACTTTCAGCTTGGATTTAATACATTTATAGCTTTAAAATGTATTCTAATATACAAAGGGTAGAGAAAGAAAGAGTTCAATGTCTTTTACAATGATCTTAATTAAGGTCAAAGGAAAAGAACCTTTTCACAATTTCACTGAATATCGCTTTGTGCTGAAAGGCACTCATCTGTGAGGAAGATTTGCCCATTACCTTGGAGTTCAAAAGGATCAAGCCATTTTATTTCTAAGAAATTAGTCCCTTTTAGTAGTCATGTCGTGGCTGTATTTGGTTCAGACACTTCTTTACTCAGCACACTCAAGTTTTATTTGAGGGTCTTTATCACTGCCCTCCTCATTGGTACTCAACAAGCATTTGTTTAAAGTGGACAAGGGATCCTATGTTATTGCTTTACTTTCACCAGTCTGTTCTGGGTCTAGCTCACTCTCTTTCCACACCCGAACCCCGCTCATGCTCTGCCTAATGCTTAAATGGGACACACCTCCATTAGCGAGTTTTCTTGAGATTTCTTTCTTGAAATTCCATTGTACTACATTATTCATGTGTCAGGATGACTTGCTTATTCTATTCTGCCAGATTTCCATGTTATTGTGCATTTTACTAGATGCACATTCATCTCATTTTTTCCTAACATCATTTCAGAAGTAATCTCTATTATGCAATATGAATAAAGTTGATTATGTAAATCCAACAGTGTATCAAGGGAAATTTGACAACTAATGGGTAGTTTCTTTATCTCTGAGTTTGCTGAAAACATCTGATTATTTGTTGTATTAAGTGCTCTTTCTTCTAGCCACTGTCCTATTAAGACATTTTTTTAATGTTCTTGTAAAGGGTCTAGGAAGTTAGTTCAGTGGGTAAAGTAATTGCCTTGTGAGGGCAAGGACCTGCATTTCATACACAGAAGAAAGGTGAAGCAGGCAGGATAGTGCATGTATGTAATCACAGTATTATTATGGGGAGATCAAGGTAGTGGCAGGAGTATCTCCAGAAGCTTATTGGCCAGATGGCTTTGCAAGCTCACCTGAAAATAAACAGCAGCATTAAAATCATCCAAAAGTGCCAGCTGTCTATGAAGCCAGAAGGCAAGCACTCAAACCCAAGACTCTCCTGTGACCTCCACATACCTCTCCGATGCACTCAGTGACATGTGTGCATCCACATTCATACACACATACATATGTCCTCACACAGTGTATACACAATCAGATAAAATAATAATAAATGAACTTGTTTAGGGATAGGGTACATTTTTCAACACAAATGCCTTTGTGGTTGAGGTGTGGCTGAAGAGCAGAGCATTTTCGTAGCATGAATAAAGGCCCTGGCTTGCATATGCCAGCACCACAAACATAAAACAAAGAAACAAATTTATATTCTATCGCTATATACATAGAATCAATTCTGATGTTCTTTTCAAGTCAATCAACATATTTGACACTCAAGTCTACATATAAATTTAATTTTGTCTGTACTTGTTAATCATGGCATTATGCAGCATACATGAGTTATTTCTCTTATTAAAACTTAATAATGCATATTGAATATTTTCAAGTGTTTTCAGTATTAAGGTAGATGGGAAATACATTAAAACATCATACGTTTCCATATAGTCAAAGAGGATGGATAGCAGGTGAACAGAGGAAGCAGGACTGGGGGTTCAACAGACTTTTACAAATGATTTAATTCTAAAAAAAAAAAAAAACAAATGATTTAATTCTTAGGAGAGTTTAGAAAGGGTGTGAAGTGAGGATTCATCAGATTGAAGTAGTGGAACTAAGGGACTGGTGGAGCTGTAGCAGAACCAGAGACCCTCATGCACTGGCAGTAGTTAGTAGAGCAGTTTAAGGCGCTAACAGGTTGTAGGGAAGATACGGAGAACAATAGAGACAAGCCACACCAGGGATGTCCTCAGTCAAGGAAGAAGGGTTTTAATCTTGTTTTGAATTTAGTAAAAGAATTAAAAATACCAGAATTGATTTTCAGAAGCTATACCAGGATGGTGAACAGAAAAATAAATAAGTTTAGTACCTTTTATAAAGGGTCCTAGGTAAGCAGCCAGGGGAGCCTTACCCAGCTATAACAATTTGAGCTACAAAAATGTCTGGCCTGGCCATATATACCCATGGGAGACACAGGATGTTATGGGGGAGGCGGGTAACCATGTGTTTTCTGGTTATATTTACAGTCTGCTCCACAGGATGAAACACACAACCCCATGTACTGGAAAGTTGGTTGGGAACCTGAGTAGATCATAGGCCCTTAGAACTGGAAACCATTATTTTTTTTTAAATGAACATAGGATCTTATCCCTAAATAAGACCCCTGTAACACACCTACACCCCTCTTCCCAAAACTCATGGGAATTCACAAAAGAGGGGGAGGAAAGATTTTGAGTTGAAACTATAATATATTTAAGCAAACCAAGAAAGTCATAATGATGAACAAAGTTAAGGTTAATCAAGATTTTAAGATAGAAGTAGAAGGTTTAGAGATGTTAAAGAGTTAACAATGTATGAAGAAGAAATATTCAAGACATGGAATGTGTTAGATATGCAGGCAGTAGACAGGCTGACAACAGTGAACTGATGTGCTCAGCAGAGCATGTGTTTGAGTTATGAAAATATACCATCACATATAAAGGTTTAGATCTCAAGTAAAAATTTCAGACATGGAACATCATATAAAACAAATATATTTGTAAACAACATAAAATTATCTATAGTTAGTCCGGATTAAACTAGAACAGCTAATTCAAAATTATAGCCATGTTAGGAGCTGAAACCTTAAGAGAAACTGAGTTCCCTTAGGAAGCTGAAGCAGGTGGACTGCTGTGAGCTCAAGCATGCAACTTTGGACCACACAGTGAGTTCCAGACCAGCTACAGCCATATAGTGAAATGCTGTCTCCTAAAAGGGAAAAGAAAATGAACGTGGAAGAGAGATGGGAGGGAAGAGTCATTGCAGGAAAAATAATTATAACCAGACACAAGACAAAAAGAATAGAAATGGATAGCATGAGAATTCAGTAAGGAGACAATTTCAAGGGGAGAGAGGAAGATGAATGCTGAGCAATAGATCCTATGTTTGAGTGGCATATGGGTTACACAGTGTCAGAGGCTGAGCTACAAGTATAGATAAGACATGTGTGAAATGGTCATTACTGACCATTACTTAGGGAATAATTTCTGCATGGAGTCTGAACTCAGTTTTGGAGTTTGAGTTTATTTTTTTTCTATTTATGAATTAATTGTCAGGTACACCTTTAAATTTTCTCTTTAATAGAAAATATCAGAGGGTAACATCCACCACTGCTACAGAACCAGGAAGATAGGAAAAGTTGATGGTGCTGCTTTTAGGAGTCTAAAGACATGATGTCATTTTCAGAAGATAGGTCTTTGTAAGAATCAGAAGACAGAGTTGTCATAATTATGCTTTAAATATAAGAATCAAAATTAATCTAATAACAACTGAAAGAGATTTGTCAACTGAGAATCCGAGCAATCACTGATTAAAAGAAAAGACCAACTGTTTCTGTGTGACAGATACAGTGAATGTTGTTAACATTGACATATATCAATATCTAAGATTCTATTATCTGAATATAAATGATTATAGATTAATGTAATTTCATGTTAGTGCTACAATCTTATATTTTATTTGTTGTATACTTTAAATGCTCTTTTACTTTTTTAAATTATTCATTACTTTTGTTTTATGTGTATGAGTGTATTGCCTGCATGTGTGTACATGCAATAAGCAGATCCCCTGGAAATGGAATTACAGACAGTTCCTAGCTACCATGTGGGTGGTAGGAACAGAACCTGGGTCCTCTGCAAGAGCAGTCAGTGTTCTTACCTGCTGATCCATCTCTCCAGCCCCTAATACTCTTAAATTTTAATTCATATCTGGAAATTAAATCTTACAAATGCATTTAAGTAATATGTTTATATCATTGAAGTAATGGTCACATAAATGGGCTTACTCTAGCTTTGTAATTCAGGAGAAGTCACATACAGGAAACATTGAAACCCATTGGAGGTGATGAAGATTGTGAAGATTTTGATTTCTAATTCTCCCACTCAGGCACCCAGTTGTCTTAGATGGCATCTGCACAGTGGAGGGTTCTAGACACTCTGCAGTGGATACACCCTGACAGACCCCTCTGCCGCAGAACTTGCTGTCACCATTGCTACACCTGTAGAAATTACTCTGAGTAGCTATGTTTTTATACATTATATATTAGTGAATTGTTACTGAAAAGGAGGTATCTGTGTTTGAAACCACTCTGCCAGTGTATCCCAAAGGAATCTTTACTGGAAACTATCACTTTAATGATAAGTGCCTCTTGAAGAGCATAAATGTACAGGATACAGGAGTGTTTCATGCTTCATTATCAAGGTGCTTCATGACATAATAATGAAAGTGTCATTCACTAGAATTCAATATTCTGTGTATACTATGCCCATACAAATGCTTTCAAAATCATAGTATTAAAATATTGAAGCCAGGCGTGGTGGCACACACCTTTAATCCTAGCACTTGGGAGGCAGAGGCAGGCAGATCTTTGTGAGTTCAAGGCCAGCCTGGTCTACAGAGTGAGTTTCAGGACAGCTGGGGCTAAAGGACCAAAAATAATAATAATAAAAATCTCAAAAAGACCAAAAATAATAATAATAAAAATCTCAAAAAGACCAAAAATAATAATAATAAAATAAAATATTGAAAAATTAATGGGATAATGAGCTCATATTTTAAAATATATGTACTTCCTGCTTGTCTTAAAAATATGTTGATACTTTAAAAGTAACGATCCCCTTAGTGAATGACACAATTCAGGGACACAGAATATTATGTTCTGACTATAGGAGCAGAACTCGATATAGTAGCCAAAGTGAATAAACATGCTCATTGGCTTTCAAATCTTGAGGCTTTTAGTAGTATCTGAATTTCTTCACACTCCTATCGTCGGGATACATAGGGAGAGGATCCAGGTTCATTGCCCAGCACCCACATGGTGCCTGAGAACTGTCTTTTCCATTTCCAGGGGAATTGGACACCCTCTTCAGATCTCTGCAGCATTGCAGGACACAACACAGGTACACAAACCTACATGCATACAATACATTTGTATACATAAAAAAATAAAAAAATAAATAAAGTGAATGCTTCTGACATTTCTCCTTTTACAATGATATTCACTGTGGGTTTACTGTATATGACTTTGATTACATTGAGGAATAATCCCTCCAATCCAGTTCCCTCTAGGACTTTAAGCATGAAGGGATGCTGGATTTTGTCAAAGGCTTTTTCTGCATCAATTGAGATGATCATGTGGTTTTTGTCTTTCAGTACATTTATACATTTTATGATATTTGTTGATTTTCATATTTTGAACCATCCCTGCATCTCTGGAATGAATCCAACTTGGTCATGATGGTTGATCTTCTTGATGTGTGTCTGTATGTGATTTTCAAGCATTTTGTTGAGAATTTTTGCATTTGTGTTCATTAATGAGATGGGTTTATAGTTCTACTTTTTGGTTGTATTTTTGCCTGGTTTTGGTATTAGAGTGATCCTGGCTTCATAGAAGGAATTTGGGAGAATTCCCTTTGTATCCTTCTGAACAATTTGAGTAATAATTGTTGTAAGTCTTTTGAAATGTTTTACAGAATTCTGCTTTGAAACCATCTGGGTCTGGGCTTTTTTTAGTTGGGAGGTTTCTTATTATATCTTCAATTTCTTCATGTATATGGATCTGTTTAAGCTGTCGATCTCTTCTTGGTTGGGTTTTGGTGATTCCCAGGATTTCAGATATTCATCCATTTCTCCTAGGTTTTCAAACTTAGTAGAGAATAGGTATTTGAAGTAATCCCGTATGATTGTTTGGATCTTTTCTTTGTCTGTTGTGATATTTCCCCTTTCGTCACAGATTCTATTGATTTGGAGTTATTCCTTCTTTCTTTTGGTTAACCGGGGTAGAGGTCTGTCCATCTTGTTTATTCTTTCAAACATCCAACTTTTGGATTTATTGATTTTTGTTGTTTTCTTTGTTTCTATTTCATTGATTTCTGCTCTGATTTTTGTCATTTTTTTCCTGTCTGTTGCGTTTAGAATTCATCTGTTGTTGTCTCTCAAGTGTTTTTAGCTGCAGTGTTAGATCGTTCACTTGTGCTCTTTCTGTTTTTCTAATGTAGGCACCCAGGGCTATAAACTTACCTCTTAGGACTGCTTTTAAAGTATCCCATAGGTTTTGTGGTGTTGTATTATCATTGTCATTCAGTTCCAGGAATGCTTTTATTTCTTTCTTTATTTCTTCCTTGACCCATTCATTATTTAAGAGTGTGTTTAGTCTCCATGTGTTCTTGTAGATAGTAGGTCTTATCCTGGTGTTGATATTGAGCTTTATTGCACTGTGGTCTGATAGAATGCATGAAATTATTTCAATCTTTTTGTATTTGTGGAGGTTTCTTCTGTGTCCTAGTATGTGGTTGATTTTGGAGAATGTTCCATGGGGTGCTGAGTAGAAAGTGTATTCTCTGGTATTAGGGTGGAATATTTGGTAGATGTCTTCAGATCCCTTCATTGTTTGATTTTTGTTTGTTTGTTTGTTTGTTGGGTTTATTTTTCTCCTTGTTTATGGAATGTTGAGTTGTCTAAGTTTTAGTCTTTCTTTTGGAAGTCTAACTCACTCTTCCCTTTCTTTTCTGAAGGTTCTCAAAAGAATCCACTTGGACACTCCCTCAGCAATTCCAGTTGGCGGGGGTTGTGTGGGGTGTCTGTGCTTCAGATGGTCCTGGGAAATCCCCGATCTAAGCTCTGTCTGCTCAATTCTAAGCGTTTATTAGGTATTCAGATATTTGGGCAAGACAGTAGAATATGAAAGCATAGAGCTAAACACAAACAAACAAACTGTTTAACTGAGGGCAGTCAATGCTTATGTGCTTAGGGTTTAAGCACATGCTGTAGGTAAACAAGAATTTGGAATATGCATGTTGTAGTTTGTGTACTAGTCTAGAACAATATGTTTCAGAGTCATCTGTGATGAAGGTTCAAGCTATAAACCAAGCTTAAACAAACTGGAGAAGTAATATAAAGAGAAAACAAAACAGGCCCATAGTGCTAAGGATTCTAAAAATGAGCCATTATAATGGAAAGATAGACTGGCTGGGTTGGTAGACAAAAGACAGAACAAATTAAATTACTGCAAACAAAAAGGATAACTTGTTCTTCAATGAAGTAAGCATGGCAGGGTGCTTTGATGAAGATCCTCAAGCTGACTGGCAAGTGGGCTTTTAAATCTTGGGATGTTGTTAGGGTTGACTGGTGATCTTATAAATAACTGTTTTGTGAAGAAGAGAGAAAATCAGTATAGCAAAGCATACAATGTACAAAATGGTTGAAGGTCACTGGGAACACGCCAATGAAAACAAAGCTTGCACATGAAAGGTAAAAGATGTTATGTGCTTCTGTCCATCTTCATAAATTTAGAAAACTAGCTGAAGTTCTCCAGCCTTCTTCTGTTACCCTGAAAGATCAATCATTATTCAGTAGGAGCCTGTAGTCTATTCTAAAGTCTCCTTAGGCACTTGTAGAATTCTTGTAGTCTATCTGACAATTATGGGAAATTCTATCAATATGGAGGTCTTCGGGTTTTCCAAGTTCTCTAGAGAAATAAGGAAGGCCTTACCATTGGGTCTTCCTAGCACCCCGTGGCCTCACCTCTCCTGTCATCACCTGTATTTTCCCTCTGTATTTTGCTGCACCATTTTCTACCTCTTCTCCAGTGACTGGTCTCAAAGAAAATTCCATTCTTTTTTTTTTTATTAATTTTATTTATTTCTGTATGTGTATGAATGTACTGTCTGCATGCAAGTTTGTACACCCGTGTCGTGCAATGCCGCGGAGGTCAGAAGAGGGTATCGGATTCCCCTGGAACTGGAGTTCTCCTGGAATTGGAGTTTCAGACGGTTCTCGGCCGCCATGTGGGTGCTGGGGATCGAACCCGGGTCCTCTGTAAGAGCGGTCGGCACTCTTAACCTCTAGGCCATCTCTTCAGCCCCAGAAAATTCCATTCTTTTTTTTTTCATTGTTTGCAATGACATTTATTTTTTTTAATTTAATTTTTATTGATGGTTTGTGCATTTCGTACATCATTTTCCAATTCAGATCAGGCATATTTCCCTTTCCCTTCCCCCCCCACCCCCACCCCATCCCAGATCATATATTCTGCCATAATTGTCCTGCATCTTTAAGGTTTTTTTTTTCATTTTTTAGCTATAAGTGATAATCCATGAGTATAAGCATCCTTTGTGCAAAACCAATCTACAGATTGTTGTGCCCAAACCCCCACAGTCCCACCATTCAGTGGGGGGGTGACAGGTTGTTTGTTCAATCAAGTTGATCAAATGAATGTCCAGACTACATCGCTGTAGTTTCACCATTCACCCCAATCGCAGCCTTTATATTCTACCACGCCCCCTCTTCCGCAGATTCTCACGATGGAGAAAATTCCATTCTTAATACCTTTCAAATACCTTCTTAGCATTTAAAACACCTGAGTTCCTTTCTCCTTCCACTGTAGTATATTCTAAAGTGGGCTGGGCACTAACAGTGGTCTGAACTATTCCTGCATTCACTCTGGACTCAACTGTGATCACGAGGCCCTGTGGCTGGCTCTTCTCATCACTCTGCAATCTCTCCAGACTCTTGTTCTTTATCCCATCAAGCATATCAGTGAATTTGCACAGTATTCACTTCAATTGTAAGATGCTACAAGAACATATGTACTGATCACTATTAGAACTTTAAGTTATGTGTAGATAAGTTGTTATATTTGAACAAAGAAACTTTAATTTTCATATAGACATGAGGCATAATACAGTGACATTATTATAAAGAAATATCGCCAGCAGGAAATTCTATAATGACTGGAATTAATGAGTTAATTAAATATATAATTTGACATATAATTAAAAGTAACTATTATAGCAATGGTAATGGAAATAATTTGATTTACACATTATTTCCATCATAATTTTTATATTTTTATTGTGACTTGGCAATTACACAGGGCTTTCATGTACTATAAACTGGTGTTTTGATGATTAGGGCCTAATTATGTACTTCTAGAATGCTGTGAAGTTAGGAAACAGGCAGTTTGGCTTGTTGTTGGCCTGGTGTAGACAGAATGTGAAATCCATGTTGTCTAGATAGCTACAAATCCACATAGATTAATACATCATATCCCAATTTAGTGTTCAAGGACATCATACAAAAGTGAGCGAATTGCACGACACGGGTACACAGACTTGCATGCAGACAATACATTCGTACACATACAGAAATAAATAAAATAAAAAAAAAAGTGAGCGAATTATAAAAATAAATGATCTTATGATGATGTATGTCTCAGTAGTGATATAATCAGTGACTAATATTCATATTAGTTATCATAATGTGAGAGAGAGTCAGATAGAAAGAGAGAGAGAGAAAATTAAGAAAAGTGTCATAGAAGCTGGAGAGAAAGCTCAGCATTTAAGGGCATTGTCTGCTCTTGTAGAAGACCCAGGTTCAATTCCCCTCACCCATGTTGGACCTAACAACCACCTGTCACTCCAGCTCTGGGGGATCCCAGCACCATCTTTTGTCTTCTGCAGGCATTGGCCAACATGAACCACTAACACACATTCAGGCAATACACTCATAAACAAAATATGATTAATAAATAAAATAAATTAAAACAGTCATGAATCTTTGGAGCTACTGACATTTTGATTCTTGGTACTCTATACTTACTCTCTAGTAAGGCCTATAGATTGAACCTTCTATCATATTTAAATCTATCTGATTATTCTAAGGCTATTATTTGAAAAGATACCAATTTAATATGTTCCAACATTATTAATTATGTTTCATTCATCATCTAGTACCTAATAGTGGATGTTTATTGTTTATTTATCATTGGCGACATATGTATCTATAAAATAAATTTTCAAATAAAGTTAATGATTCAAATGTAATAAATAAAAACTCAAAATACAATTAAAATCCCCTGTTGAAGTAAATGAAGTTAGATTTGTAGAATAAGTAAAGTACAGTCTAGGTGAGAAGAAACTAATATTCATATTGACTATGAATCTACCATGTAAATGAGGATCACAGGAACCCTAAGTCTTCTCTGTTCTTAGAGTTTTGGCCTTAACACTGCATAAGCATATTTTCCCATGTGGTTTAAAAATGCTTTTTAAACACTTGAACTTGATACGACATTGCTTCTCTGCCTGGAGGGCAGCACCACTGCTCCATGATCATTGACTCTACACCGAGAGAACAGGATTTCAAAGGGTTTCCAGCATCTGTGTGTGCCTGGAACACGATGGTGGCAGCTGCCTGGAGCCTGCAGCCTTCTTTGGATTAAGGAGCAAAATAGAATTGAATGCACATCTTCTCAGCCTGACTTAATGGTTTATAAATCACTTGTAATAGAAATCCTGTTCTGTTTTGCAGCCTAGAATTACATACTTTTTAATGATATCTTTCCCTGTGTCTCAACTTCTCTCAATAAAGAGGTTCATTATAGCAGTATTGGGAATCTGCTATTTCCAACACAGAGTCATAAAGTTTAGAAGGAGAAGAATTCTTATGGTCCACTTAAAACAACTGACATAGACACTGTGAAGCTTGTCCCTGGGGAAGAATATGATTTATTCAAGGTTACGAATCAACTGGTCATAAAATTCTCATATTGATTAAAGCTCTTTGGTTGTAATAGGAACAGAAAAACATGCTTAATGCGAAATTTGAAAATAAAAAAGAAATGTCATTTTTAGTTTTGATTTATCATGGCCAACGATTGAGCACACTTTCTTTTTTCTGTGTATTTCATGCTTTAAATTTTCTAAAGTCAGAACCTGTTCAAAATTGCACCTGCCCCACTTAGTTCACGGAAAGATGCTCTTTATTCCTAGGTTTCTTACATGATGTTTTCCACTTTCATAGGAGTGCAGTTCCCAGAATTATTCAGAGTGATCTTGTTTAATTATTGATTTTTCACTGACTTTCAGTAAAAGACACAGGAGTCAGCATGAGTTTCAACATAAATCACTTTTTAAATTTAAATTTATTTTAAGAGACACACAAAACATAAACATTGTGCATATTTATGGAGTATTAATAAGATGAATCTTAAAGCAGTTCTGCAGATCTGTAGCTCTGTCTCTTGTTTTGTTCAAGCTTTCTTAATTCTTCTCCTTCAGCCTCTGGTTACTGAACTCCTACCCTACTCTCAGGCTGCTGTCAGGGCGTAAGAGTACACAATGAATGAAACTTCCCCTCTCTCCATAAGCTCACGGGGTCTCTTTGCCTCTCAGGTGTTCAGAGATACTTTTGCATCCACTTACCAGGTTATGAAACAAACTAGGCATATGCTCACTTCTGGAGTAATAAACAGCTCATCCCTCAGCCCGTTGGCCCTGGCATATTTAGTATCTTTGTCAATCTTTTTCTCATTTTGTGAGCCACTGAGTTATCACACTCTGACCAATACCAACTCTTACATCTCTGGTGACAAGGTTCATCACTTAGAGAGTCCAAGTGGAAACTCATGACAGGAACCTGGAGGCAAGAGCTGAAATACAGGCCATAGAAGAATGATGCTTACTGGCTTGATTCTCTGGCACATGTTCATCCTCCTTTCTTATAGAATGCAAACTAGGTGCCCAGGGGTGGCATCAACCACAGTCACTTGTGCCCTCCAACATCAATCAAAACTCAAGAACATACCCCACAGGCCAGTCCATGGAGTAAATTCCCCAACTGAGGCTTCCTCAACTCAGAAGTGTCAAGTTGACCCTAATGTTACCCAGCATAACTGACCCCATGTCAACTTGATACAAAAAACACATCACTATTAAACTATGACCTTTCCATTTCTTGGCCCCAAGACATGTTAACAATAGCACAGCATAAGACAGTAAACTCTTAAAAGGCGGGTGGCACACGCCTTTAATCCTAGCACTTGGGAGGCAGAGGCAGGCGGATCTTTGTGAGTACAAAGCCAGCCTGGTCTACAGAGTGAGTTCCAGGACAGCTGGGGCTACAAGGACACTCTGTCTCAAAAAAGACCAACAACAACAAAAAATCAAAATAGTTAAATGTTCACAGTTTGTTTGAAAGTATCTCTTAACTGTGGGCTCCTTTAAAACACCAAACAAGCACTATATTATTTCAAAGGGAAGGATCAGGCATACCTAAGCAAAACCAAAGTAGATAAAAGCTGGACATCGCGGACATTCACTCAGGATCTTCTGGGCTCCAAAGGGTTTTGCCAGCCTCACTTCTCTGACTCTGCTGTCCACAGCGCACACAGCTCATCTCCCAGGCCCATGCCAGCTCCATTCCACAACTCCAGCTGCCCTTGGTGGTCGTCCCACAGTCTTGGCATCTCCAAAAGCTGGGTCTCCACTGAACCTGAGGCTGCACCTTCACCAATGACCTTTCCTGGCCTCTCAGGTGCTAAGCCTCATCTGCTCTCTGTGACCTTGCTGAAATACTTCCCAGAAGATTTCACAACAGTGATTTGGGTCTCTTGTTACAGCTCATTTTTCAGCCCTAGCTAACCAGAATCAATGGTAAAACAAAGATTTCACTCTGGCTTTTGCTGTTTTCTTAATCACAGCTGATTATTCACTCTCAGCCCACCAGAACCTAGAGATTCTCAGTTCCAAATACCATACAAACAGACTTGCCAGTCTCCCTTTGAAGTGTCACGATTCAGGCCTCTAACATCTACAACTCTTTCAGCATAACTGTTCCAAGTTCCACGGTAACAAACTAAGCACTCAGTGGTTTTTCAATCCCAAATTTTCAAACGATTCTACAAATCCTCCCCCCAAAACCAAGGCCAGGTATGTCACAGCAATAACCCACTCTCTGGTACAAATTTCTGTTCTAGTTTGCTTTCAATTGTTGTGACAAAACATATGACTAATTCCTACTTGGGGAGGAAAGGGTTTATTTGTCTTACATCTCCTAGGTCACAGCTCATCACTTAGGGAGCTCAAGGAAGGAACTCAGGACAGGCTTCAGCACATGATATGGAGGAATGATCCTTATTTGGTTGCTAAATTGGACCATGCTTAGCATCGTTTATTATACAATACAGTATAACCTGCTGAGGGGTAGCACTGCCCACAGGGGGCTGGGTTTCCCTGTATCACTTAACAGTCAAGAAAATACCACACAGACACCGCCATAGGCCAATCCCCCAATTGAGGGTCCCTCAAGCCAAGTGTCTAGTTGACACTAAAACTATTCAGCACAATAACCAAACATGAGGAACTTTATTTTTGCATCTAATATAAGACTAATATTAGAATTAGTGTCATAGGATCATAGAAAGAAAGGAATTGTTTACATATGGGTCATTATTTGATTCTATTGTTAGACAATACTGCATCAATATCCACTGTGTTAATACAGAAGTATTAGTAAAATAAAATGTAAGATGAATATGTAAAATATAGGATAATATATAAAATGCAAAGGAATGATTACTGTGCAACATGGAATAGCAAATGGAACCTAAATATCAGTGATTATTATCTAGAAGATAACAAGCAATTACTTTTCCCTCTAACTATGAGAAATTCTCTTTATTTTCCAATTTTTAATTTACTACACAGCTTTTCTTTCCTGCAAAGTTATGGAAATATTTAACTACATTTGTATGATGCTTACATAATTTTCTGTAATGTCTATCTCTAGAACGTCATGTTTTATAATTACATATTACAACATCATAGTTATTTTTCATTGCACTAGGATAAGGTTTGTATTTAAGAACCTAATGAATAAGAAGAAATTTTCATTGAATAAAGTAATTAATACTACATTTCTGTCTAATGCTCCGAGCATATTCATTACATATGAGCCTCTCCTCCTTTCTTCAGCCTTTATTAATGTATTTTTATGGGCATTATGACAAATATTTTATGTCCATGAAATAACAAACTTCACCTCACTATAGGCATGTAAGAATAGATTATCAGAGCAAATGGCAGAAGCAGTAACAACTAACACCTTTCTTTCCCTCCCCTAAGGGATCACACCCACATAAGGGCTTTTGTTTTTATAACAAATGTTCACAGGTTCTACCTATATTGTTTACCCCTCATTTTTTATCATATTTCCTAATAAGATATTATATATATATATATATATATATGCATGGGCATATGACTATATGCACAAGCACTCGTGGCTTGATTGACATACAACTATATATTTAAGCCTTTCTCTCCATCTATGATTAAGAGGTTTGCAGAGTTATGGAGGCTCCGATTTCAGCGGGTGAATATTTGGAGATCACTCCAGAGGCAAGGCAGGATTATGGATAAAATCACATGTAATTTTTCCAAACCAGAAACTTTTTCCCATATCAGGGTCTGAACAGGTGTGCTCTATATTATAATATAGACAGACATGCTTTTTTCAAACCCAGAAAACCCCATTCCTTAGATATAAGTCTTATAAGAGTAAAATTCTGAGTTGTGGGTGTACAGATGTCAAAGCCTTCTCAGATTTGAACTTTGTAGTAGTGGTTCCTGTTAAATCCTGCTCCTTGTGAGCATGCGTCTGTCACAGAGCTTCAGTCACATCACCAAGTCCACAGCTCCTGAGTGTAAACACTCAGGCTGAAGCCAGGCCTGCTCATTTGGAGTGAAGTGCTACTTTCACAAGGAGTTTTTCAAATACCCTACAGACATATTTCTTTTTTTTTTTTTATTTTTTTTATTAATTTTATTTATTTCCGTATGTGTATGAATGACTGTCTGCATGCAAGTCTGTGCACCCGTGTCGTGCAACGCCGCGGAGGTCAGAAGAGGGTATCGGATTCCCCTGGAACTGGAGTTCTCCTGGAATTGGAGTTTCAGACGGCTCTTGGCCGCCATGTGGGTGCTGGGGATCGAACCCGGGTCCTCTGTAAGAGCGGTCGGCGCTCTTAACCGCTAGGCCATCTCTCCAGCCCCCTACAGACATATTTCTTGACATCTTCTCATCCTCCACTAATAGCTGGCTTTCCTTAAGCATTCATAGCTAGAATATTTTTCTATTCTTTATTCAAGGTTGACTTTAAATTTGCCTGATTGTCTGTCTTACTGTGGTCTAGGGTATTACAGTGTGTGATGGCTGATCTTGGGTGCCAACTTAACTGGATCTGAGATTAACTAAACTGATAGAGAGAACTTCTGATTGGATCATTTGAACCTGGAAAATCCAGCTTCAATGTGGGTGTTCCCTTCTGAAGGCCATGGCAGAAGGGATATCTTGCTTTTTCTTGCTTGCCTTCTCTCTCTCTGGTGAGTGCATTCTGCTGCTGTGAACAGCTGCTTGGATTCCAAGGTAGAGTGAAGACAAGCAGATCTCTGGACCTCATTAGGCCTTCAATGCCAGATTAGGACTGTGGATACATCCAGCCTCCAATGTGGTCAATTTTTAACTACTCGGAGCCTATCATGATCTGTATGTGTATCTCTATCTATCTCTAACTTTATCTCTATCTATCTTTCATCTATCTATCATATATCTATCTATCCTATCTATCTATCTATCTATCTATCTATCTATCTATCTATCTATGTGTCTATGCATTCATTAATTCTACCATAACAGTTTCTTTAGAGAACCCTGACTAATCTTACTAATACACACTGAAAATAAGAAAAATACTTCTAAGTCACTGTCCTCAAAAAAGGTAGTTATGACAGTATTTCTGTAAATAGATGACTTATTTAATACTGTAATAAGATGCATTCATAGTAAGTATATATATTTTTTATGTAAGCTTTTATTACTCTATTTTAGTTATATTTTGCTTATGCATTGTATACCTGTCTGTGCATAGGTGTGTAGACAAGTGTCTGCCACAAACATTTGAGTGGAGGTCAGAGGAGACCTTACAGGAATGGGCTTTCTCCTTCCACCACGTGGATCCAGGGGACTGAACTCATATCCTCAGTTTTGGGATCAGGGACTTTTGTCCTCTAAGACACCTTGTCAGCCCATGGAGACTCAAGTTTTGGCATTTTATATTGTATATATCACCTACAGCTGTTTATCGTCGAGCATTACCTCAGTTTATCTCTATCAGAATAGATTCTGAGATCATAGAATAGATTCTGAGATCATAGTGTAGTAGGCAAAGATTGGAATAAAACTATACTGGATCTTAAATAAC
Organism: Rhizomys pruinosus; assembly: GCA_009823505.1. NCBI lineage: Eukaryota > Metazoa > Chordata > Mammalia > Rodentia > Spalacidae > Rhizomys > Rhizomys pruinosus. The sequence goes on along the minus strand of VZQC01001442.1, from coordinate 98,990 downwards.
TATAAAGATTTTTTCATATAGAATGTTCTAATTATATAATTGATCAATTCATAAGTAATTTCTGATATAGTTGTCACCCACTAACCTCATCTGTGACTGAACTCATCAGAGTCACTCTGAAAATAGCAGGACTACACTCTAGCTTTGCGAAGTGAAGTCGAATGGTCCTGAATGCCAGCCACCATTGTATATTTCAAATATCTTGGTTAGTAAAATTGAATTTTAATACACTTATGTGTTGTATATTTCCATGTACAATTCAAATAGAAATCATCATAGGCTACCTCACTAAATGTTTGGGTCAAATTACAAACTGATGATAACAGCAAATATTTTTGTAACTCTTATTTCTTTACAAATAACCATAAGAGTAATCAAGTTATCCACATAATTTACATGATATAACATTTTAGCACATTTGTTAAATCTAATAAAATGTTAGAAGTCACTTAAATACAGAGAATGTAAATAAAAATGCTAAGACATGCTAAATATAAGAAAATGTGTTGTAGGAGCTTTAACTTTCCTTGTTGGCAGCATTGGTTTGTCTTGAAATCTGGCTGTAAGTTCCTCTAACAAGAGCCAGACACCTGTCACATGTACCTCAGTTAAGACAAAAGGAAGAAATGGCTTCTCAAGGGGTAGCAGAGCTTAATGAACAATTAATTCTCAAGTAGAGTTTTATTTTGGGCTTTACAAACATGAAGCACTGATTGGCTCTGTCCTGTTTTACTGTGACAAGAGAGTGTTAACTAAGGTTTTTTCAGAATCGTCTTTCCTTATAAAACTAAAGGATTCCAAGAGCACCTTGCATTTACCACACTGTCTTCCATGTTGGTGACATCTCCCTCTAGCATATATTGATGATTTTTTTATATTATGATATTATTATGATCATTAAGATTCTTTATTAGATTTGAAATCATAAGTAAACTTTCAAGTTCTATATAGGGGAATAAGTATCAATCAGAAAGTCATTTTGTCTCTCATGGTTGATTTGGGAATTAAAACTTACATATCAAGATGAATAATTGAAAGCCCATAGAAGACATATTCATCTCTTATTACCAATACAATAAAAATGTAAAGAAAGTCTTTATTGAATATTAATATTGAGTTCTCAACCACTGCCTAGACCCAAGTGATGTGTTTAGCCACTTTTTGTTTAAATCCTACCTCCTTTTCTGACAGTATATTTGGAGACAGCACAGACCCAATATGGCCAATGAGTTATGGAATTTGAAGCTTATGAGGAGAGCTGTGGAGTTTGCAGTTCCTGAGGAGAGCTGCTGATTGTATGGGGATATCACTTCTCTATGTGATTGCTTACCTTATCTGAGAACAAGTGACCTGAGAACAGGGAACACTGGATCAGCCTGGGAAATATGAATGCCTTGAAGTCTCCAGGGTCATGAGACCCCTTGGTGAGCTTCTCTGTAGTCCTTCCTCTCCATAATTCATTTATGTAAGAAAATAAACTGATTTGTTATGTAAGTCAGCTCAATATTTTAAAATTGTCTTCTGATTCATTCCTCAGTTTCCCTGACTATTGTTAAAATAAAAGAAAAAAAACCTAAAGACAAACATTTGCAACTATGAAATCCTATAAGAACTTTTAGAGTCTTAGTATAAGATAAATTAACCAGGAGACAACAGTAGCTGTATCAAAGAACACATTACCAAAGGGCAGGGGCTGCTGTGTTTGATCTTCCTAAATAGTGGCAATACTTCCTGATGGCTAATAGTTAGAATTTCTTAAATTGCATCTGAGATATTGCCTATTTAATGAATAAATTGGTTATTGTTTTCACTATGATAGCCTCCATAAACAAAAGAGCTTAACTTTCAACTGCATTTTACAGATCCTTATTAATAGCTTAACAAGATGTGAAACAATCATGCCAACTATCAGATTTACAACCCCATTAACCACTGATTGTTAAATAAATGCTAATTTGTGTGCTGCAATAAATGTTAATCTAGTACCCAAAACACATTCATTAAACCACTAATGTAAATGAGATCTTTTAAGTATTTTTGTTAATGTATTACTCTCCAACTTTAAAAAGAAATATTGGAATAAACAAACTGTATAAGGTTAGGTGCCTGTGTGAAGTTTTCAAAGAAGAGAGACTGGTGCTCTCTCTAGGTACACAGATACACACATGCACGCACACACACACACACACACACACACACACACACACGCACACACACAAACTTTGTAAAAGAAAGCTGAGAACATATTTCTCAAGTTATGCTAATTGTTTTGCATATAACTATACACAGGGTGAGTGTTGGTCCTTTAATATATGCAATTTTCATAAGTAACACACACAGCATTATATACAGTTTTACCTCCATATTGAGAGGCTCAATGTCTGAAATAATACAAGATTATTAATTTTCTTTCATATTTTCATTCTAAAATAATCAGTGATCATATACTAGAAGTTCACAAAGACTTTGTTCAAGCTAACAATGAAACTACAGTTTTTGTTTCTCCAAACAATGCTACCAATAATTAAAGCATAATAGTAAATATTTTATTCCACAGACAAGGATTGTGTTATATAACCAGAAAAAAATGGAGGAGTTTTAAAATGAAACACCACTGAACTGAATGTTAACTAATAACTAATATCAGTATATTTTTAGTTTTATGTTTATTTTTGTGCTGTTTACTAAGATGTTCTAGAATTTTAATGTTTTACATTTTAAATTAGGCCACAAATATTTCTGAACTGACTATTTTAGGTGCTATTACTTAGGCTATATATAATTCCATGTCCTTTATGTTGACATGAGAAGTGAACTGCAATTTTAAGCATCAAGTCTATGTGTTCCCTAGAATGGACGGGAACTGCAGCAAGCTGAGACCTGGTCTACAGCGACTGCCACACGTTTGCGCTGTTGTAATGTCCACAAGCAGGCCGTGCTAACGCTGAGTCAAGGATCCACTCAAGAAATTCTCTTTAGGGGAGCAAAAATAGGTTAAGGTTCAATATTCCATCCAAATCAAGCTATAAGCCATATGCTTTTGATGGGTGTTTACAGTCTACTAATTTTAATTCAGGTCATTAAAATCTGCACCTGTCATTATACTCTAAACATTATCATAATATTACTAAGATTACTCAAAAATTAGTAAGATTATTCATCAAAGGAAAACATGGAATTAATCTTCACAGAAAAACATATATCAGTAAATACATAAATGATGAGTTTATATGTTAGGATGGAACTTCTAAATTAGCTGACAATTCATTTAATTGAATTTTCAGTGGCAAATAGAACTTTAAAAATTATCAAATATTATTAAATAATATAAAGACAAATATATCCTATGAATATAATTCTAATGAATAACAATAATTCCATTTATTATGACCAAAGTCATCCAAAAGGGAGAGCTTCATATAGAAGTCATTAACTTTTGTTCTAGATGACTCATAGGAAATATATTCCAGCAAACTACCTAAAAGCCTTTTCTATCTCCAGTGTCTATTCAAGTGAAAATAAAATATGGACTCAATCACCCGGAAATGCTTTGAGAGAATGTTTAGGTTTTAAAAATTATTACCTAAGACCCGCAATGATCAGATCTTAGATCAGGATCTCAGATTTCAAGTCATGAAAGCTAAGCTTATTTCCACTCTCCTTCTTACAGCTAGCTTTTCAGTAAAGACAGCTTTGTCTGTGAAGGAGAAAACAAACAGCAGGATCCAGAGCTCATTTAAAGATATTTGAAGTAGCCCATCCCCACCTACTGTCTTCTGCTTTTAAGGACCCAGGGGGAAACCTAGCTATTTAAGTTGATAAATGATCACCTTGAATCCTTCTCATAGGAGAAAAATTGATTTAGTTCTTTGTCTTTCCAGATGAAATTCACTGGTCATTTATTTGTAAATTTTCAAGGAAAAAGAAAATGTGAACTTATTATGTGGGCTACAAGCTACACAGTCATCGGCAGCTGAGTACAAGCAACTAGTTGTGTCTGACTCAAATAACATCAATTTCTAGTTGTGCTGTCTAAGAAGCTCCTCCGATTGTCTTCATTCATTGTACCTAAATAGTGTTTCTGAATATTAAATAATATATTATAGAAAGCAAAGAGTGTTCCATAGAAATCTAGTAAATCATGCTTGATTTATGGTCAGGAATTTTAGCAATTAAAGGATGTATTTTAACGCAAAGCTTGAAATGCTAAGGCACATGCTTTCAATCTTTGATTCGCCAAGAATGGCCCAATTTTTTTTTCCCTTGGTAACATGCTGACATGTTTTGCTTGAGTTTATTGCCTCATGGTCCCAAGATGACACTTGTAGCATCCAGTAGCAAGGGTCCATTTATAAGCAGAGGGAACAGCATGAAGGATTAAAGTCCACTCTCTGCACTAGGCACCTGCCTGGTTTATGGGAAGAAGCTAGGTGACTTGGGGAGCGTTAGTTTCCAGGAAACCAGGGAAAACAAACTTTGCTCCTCACAGAGCAAGAGAGCTGATTGGCTTGGAACAACCGCACCGGTGCAGGGAAGGACACATCAGCTTTTAGAGAAGGAATTATGTTCTGAGAACCAAGAAAATTGTGGGGCTGTGGAAACCAGGCAAGTTTTGCATTTTCCCAAGTACTGTGATAGTACTATATCCAAATAAATACCAGAAAGAGAGATTGATAATTCTCCATGGAAGTTAGGCAAAGCCACGGTAGGGGGATAGCTTCCGCACAGATCCCCAGTGTTTGGAGACTGGGGAAAAATCCTCTTCCAACAGTAGAACCATCATGACACTGGGCCTGGGAAGATCCAGCCATAATGAGCAGAGGTCAAGGCACATTCGTCTATGTCTTCCTCCTTTCAAAGACCTCCTGTGAGCTTTCTGTAATGACTTCTGCTCTTATTTAATTACCCAGAACTATGCCATTTCACTACCCTTGAGTAATAATAGTGTGGAGAAATGTCCTCCTAAGAGTCACTGTAAAAGATTGGAGCATTTAATCTACAATTAGCATTGTCTGGGGGTATGGATTAAATATGCAACGAGGTTCATTTATTACCTGTAATGTTTCAACTTTAAAATATATTCTTATGTGGGCTGGAGAGATGGCCTAGCAGTTAAGAGCGCCGACTGCTCTTGCAGAGGACCCGGGTTCGATCCCCAGCATCCACATGGCAGCTGAGAACCATCTATAACTCCAATTCCAGGAGAACTCCAGTTCCAGAGGAATCTGACACCCTCTTCTGACCTCTAAGGCATTGCAAGACAGGGGTGCACAGACCTACATGCAGACAGTGCATTCATACACATAAAAAAAAAATAAAATTAATAAAAAAGCATAATTACTGTACCACATTGCCTTTATTTCTAAAAATGTCATCAGAGAGTATGTGACTCAAAACATTGGTAAAAGTAGTAGATGCCCTTTTAATAACTTTAAAGTTTTAGTGCATTGTGTGAATCTCAATTTTGTTTAAATCCTCTGGTTGCAACAACAACAACAACAACAACAGAAAGGACTGCATCGAAGAACTGACTGAAACAGTGAACTTGTGCTCAAAACAGTCAACTTCCACATGGGGAATATTGAGAAAGACTGAGAAAGAGATGAAAAGCATGTTTGGCAGAATGCATGAGCTCTGGTGGGGTGGGGGAATGGGGGGGCACAGGTCTAGATTTGATAAACAAAAAAAAAAAATTTAAATCCTCTGGTTACAAGAATTTTCTTAGTCTATCCTTCTGTGATCCTTAGGTCTAATACATAAGGCGGTTTACAGTAGGGAATTTAAAACTTTACTATCAAGTAACTTTACATGAGAGATTTTCTAAAAATTAATCGTGTTTAGACGTAGAGTTTGCTACTTTCCAGAAGAGATGACATAAATTATTAAAGAATTTCAAATACACAGTGCTAAAATCTTAGAGGAATAAAATAGACACATTTCTGCTTTCTTCAGTTTCTTAATCTGATGAGTTAATTTACCAGTAAAAGTTAATTTATTACTATTCCATATGTCATAAAAATTGTAAAATTAATGAAATTACAAATTTTTAAGACAAGTTCTTCCTGTGAGTTCATATGGCCTAGAACTCCCAGTGTTTATGAACCTGGACCTTAGGGACATCTGCCTTCCTCTACCTCCTAAGTGCTGTGATTAAACATTAAATCCATGTGCCAACATGCCTAGCCAAAATCTCCATTTTAGTAAATGTAATGCTTCACTTCTTGTGAGTTGTTTTAGACTACTTGCCATGTTTAGATATAATGGATATCTTACCTGTTTGTTCTGAAACTGATGAAATATACAATGAAGCTATCAGAGTAAAAAAGACTTTGTTTAATTGTGAGACAGAATGTGCAGATTCTCAAGGAAGAACTTTGAAGGAGGGAGGAGACAGTTTCAAACATGCAAAGGCTGTTGCACTGACCTACAGGAAGACCAACTGCTAGGGCTGACTGGCTTCTGATTTGGGAGATACCATTTCAGGGCTCAGTTTGACAAAGTGTATTGAGAAAGCAAACATTATAAAATGGAGAGAAAGTCAGGTAGCAGGTGGTATGTGATTTTAACATTTATCCTCCTGACTTCTTTAACATTGCTTCAAATATTACCTAGTTATGTTAGGGTGTTTCATGTCCATCTGAGTTTGATTATCAGGATAGTAGTGGATTGGGAAATAGAACACTCCTTCACCCCCATCTTGGCTGAGTAAAACCCTCCCTCTGACTATGCACACATATTTATTCTGAACCTCGCCACTCAATTTTATAATCATATATATGTCTATTTGTCATGCTGTGGAAAGAACTTAGAAGCCAAGAAATTATCTTTTCTTGATTTGTTTTATATCATTTATGTTTAGAAAAGAATGAATGCATCATATGATGACCCAATAGAGAAGAACTGGATATTTCTAATCCACTATATTGAAGGACATGGTTTAAAACATACAGAATGGATAGCACAAGATGTAGGAATTGTTGGTTTTTTATAATTTTAACGGGTGCCAAAGTTTCTTATTCAAATGCACATGTAATATGTGAAATGTTTCCCCAGGCAGGAGGCTGATGACATTTCAGATTTAATGATACCACAACATATATACTATAATTATAACACTATAGTTAATCCCTCCAAAATTAATATTTTTACCTCCTTGAAAAGCTAAGTATATTATATATTTGATAATATTATTAAATCAGAAATGTCAATGGATACTGGTCTGAATTTGGGGAAACATGGCAATGATTTGAGAAAAAGTTCAAGTTACTTCATTAACATGTCCTCATGTCCTGATTGCATAACTTTGTCCCTATTCTTGTTTTTTAAGTTTATTATGAAAATTTACAGTGATTTACAATTTTGTGTGTCTCACAATCTTAAAATAATTGTATGGCATATATTATTATTCATTTTTATCCCAATAAGAATCTAGATGGTTCAGTATATAAAGCACATGCTCCCAAAATATGGCTTAATATATGACATTAACATAGAATTTAATATCATTTTTTGCACTGTTTTATGAACACATCACATAGTTCAAAAAGATAAAGATAGTTAAATGTGCAACCTAAACCAGTAAGATTTATTTTGGGAGTTTTAAAAGCTCCTCAGTTGGTAGAAAATAAATAAGGAAATGTATATATTGATTTTCCACAGAAACTATATAAAAGGGCTACTTCAGAAAAGTATTCTATTACTGAAATAAAAAAAAATTTATGAAGATACCATGACACAGCTACAAAAATCATTTATAAAGTATGTGTTAAAATTATCCTCAAAATACATTTCTATGTTGAAAATCATCCAAGTTTAAGCAGACAGGTGTCATTCATGCAGAAAAATCTTTTCATACAAAGCTTTTCATACAATGTCAGTCCCATGACTATTAAGGAAAGCTAACAAGTGCAGTTTATTAGGAATAGTTACAGTGATTTGCACTTTTATGTGTCACTCAATCTTCAAAAATTGTGTGACATATTTTATTATTCCTCTTTATCCCAATAAGAATCTAGATGGTTCAGTATGGAAGGCACTTGTTTCCAAAATAAGAGGAACTACGCTTGGATGCCCAGAACAGAGATAAAGAAAATATTGTAGTTTGTATCTGCATCTGCGGTTTAAGTGTTCTTTTGGGAAATGAGAGGCAGTCAAAGGAATCTCCAGAAGCCAACCATGAGCTGGCCTGGTGTGTGCAACTGTAAAGGGACTGTCTTAACTAAGGTGAAGATGAAGATCAACACACAGGGCTGTCCTCAGACATTCACAAGTACATTGGGGCACATGTACAACACCACTCAAACATGAACCTGAACACACAGATATTCCCTCTCCCTGTTTCTCACATAGGAAAGAACAAAAATATTTTTTGTTATCATTTTTTTTTTTGGTCTTTTTGAGACAGGGTCTCCCTGTAGCCACAGCTGTCCTGGAACTCACTCTGTGGACCAGGCTGGCCTTGAACTCACAAAGATCCGACTACCTCTACCTCCCAAGTGCTAGGATTAAAGGTGTGCACCACCACGCCTGGCTTATGTTACCATTATTAAGTAGTGATCTGCATTCAGTCTCATATGTGACTGGAAACAATCAAGGAGACACTGATCCTTATATGAGGAATTCTACACCTTCTATACCTGAGTACTCTACATATTTGGATTCTCCTGGCATGAATAATTATTTTAGACATTCTTTCCAAATGTTATCATGGATAAATTATACACACACACACACACACACACACACACACACACATATATATATATATATATATATATATATATATAATATTTATCTGAAAAGACTATTGACTAATATATTCAGAAAGGTGAGGATTGAGAAAGGAGACAGTATAGGAAAAATTTAATGAGAGTAATTAACAGGGAAAACACACTACTGTTAGTGTCAATATTCTTAAGAGTGCTCTTTCACAGAAGAGCATATGTCCAGTTAATGTTTTAGAAAATGTTGCAATATTTAAGTTCATATGTAAACTATATACATGTTTGTAATACTGGTAATGCCACTGAATACTCCAGAGAGGTTTCATGAATCTCACCAGCAGGTAATAAGAATGTCAATATGTACTTATTTCTAAAAGGTAATTATTATTAATCTTGCCTTCTTATGGATATGACGATGAAAAATATCTTGGTTGTTTCCATTAGTATTTTATGATTTACAATTTTTTGGTATTTTTGATACAGGGTCTCCCTTTAGTCCCAACTGTCCTAAAGCTCACAATATAGACCCCAGGCTGGCCTTGAACTCACAGAGATCTGCCTGCCTCTCCCTCCCCGGTGCTAGGATTAAAGGGGTGTCCTATGAAGCCTGGCACTTAAGATGGTTCTTAGCTGCCATGTGGATGCTGGGAATAGAACCCGTGTGCTTTGCAAGAGCAGTCAGTGCTCTTAACCACTGAGCCATCTCTCCAGCCCTGATTTACATTTTTAATCAGAGATTAATTAACCATCTAAATTTATTTTTCTGTAAATTTCATAATGTTCTTTTCCTTACTGTCTTATAGACAATCCATTATTAATGTCATTTCAAATTTTTAAAAATGAATACTTTCAACATGACTCTTGTCTATACTTATAAAGTAATGTCATATCAAAGAAATCTGTCATTTTGCCAAATCTGTCTTTCATGAAAATTGTTGGATTTTCCTATGATATGTTTGTTCACTATTAAGGGACTCGTTACATAGACCCTCCCAAGCCAGCCTCCACCCCCCTGGAAATATCCTTCCTCTGCTTCCTGAGTGCTGAGATTAAAGGTTTGAGCTTCTACAACCAGAGCAAAATATCTTTTTTAAGCAAATTTTCATTTATTTAAAGATATTTCATTATTTCACATATTTTTAATATATTCTATAATATAAACAGAAGTGATGAATCATAGATATTACAAAGTATTAATTACAGGTTTAAAAAGAAAAGCTGATATGAGTATAAGGCTATTGTTATCGTATTTGTCTATAAAATAAAAAAGCGTACCAACATTTTGATAAAGCTGGGTGTGGTGGCACATGCCTTTAATCCCTGGGGAGGGAGAGGCAGGCAGATGTCTGTGAGTTCAAGGCCAGCCTGATCTACATAGTGAGCTCAGGGGAAGCTGGGACTAAGGGAGACCCTGTATCAAAAATACCAAAAACAAAACAACAAAAAGCATATCAACATTTTGATAAAATGTGAATAACTAATGTGCAAATCAGCTATCATCAACTCATTCTAACAAACCCACATCATCATTGTTTTCTTACAAAAAAGAAGATAATTTCATGGTTTACCCTGCATGAATGTCAATCTAATTAAAATTTATTTTAGTTCATAAAATTATAGTTTCATTTATTATCAAACGTTCCATTTAGGAACTCAAAATACAGCATCTGGCTGCTTTCCCTTGACATGCATCTTTTACTTTCTCATTTGAGTATTTTTTTTTCAAAGAAATACATAATGGAGACTTTGAAAATATCAAATAGATATCTATAGGTAAAAGTGTCCCATAACTGTCCATCTCCCCTACCCAATTAGGACAGAATATTAATATTACTATCAAGGAAATTTGAAGTAAACAGAAGAATATTGCTATTAGTTACATTGCCAAATTTCTAGAAATGTAGCTATCATAGTGTAAATTCCATTAATTGAAAAATCACGTCTTTTTCCTCTACCATGCCCTAGCTTCTCCTCCCCCTCCCCTTCCTTCTCCTTCTTCTCCTCCCTCTCCCCTCTCTCTCTTCCTCCCCCCTCTCCCTCTCCCTGTTTCTTTCCCTGTCACTATAGGAGGAGGTGCCTCACATAATCAGGTATATACCCAACAAAGGACATAGTCTATTTCTGAATTCCTGAGGGTTTTGAAAAGTCTATGAGGATCCAAATTGCAAACAAAGAGTTTGAAACCCTTTTGATGGGAATCAACACAGACACAGCTGGAAGGGCCATCATTAGAGACTTATTTGATATAAACTAAAGAGCAATGGCTTTTGTTTCTCAAGCTCCTATTTTTTTTTTCCTTCAAACTGGCATCTGCATTTATAAGGAGAGTGCACTAAGCTGCTTATTGTTCAGGCTTCATTTTTCTCTCGAGCAAGCTTATTCTCTTTGCACTTTAGCAATGAAAAATGTTCTTTTAAAGGGTTTTCAAATTAAAGCCTTTGATGGTCTTTCAATCTAAGTGTGGAGCAGTCTGAACTCAGTGCTTTTTTGAAATGTCCAGCATTGGCCTAGGGATAGGAAGGGAGGAGGCAGTACAGTTCTTCCATCAAGAGCATTAGTCTTTAATATTTTAGATGTAAAGAAAATGTCTTTTCTCATCTTCACATGGAATTGACTGTAATAGCTGTTTCCTTTCATAACAAATGAGTTCTTATTAAATTGACTTTTTTTTCTTTTTACATTTTGTTAGCGAAATATGGAAATTTATTCTACATTTGATATTTCCTCTCATCAAAATGAAGGTGTGATAAAATTATTTGAGAATCCAAGTAATTATTACTTGCTTCAAATGTGACCTTTTAAGCAAAAAGCAAATGAACTATGATCAATTTATGTTCCCAGATGAATATATTGGTAAGTCCTGAATGATTCTTTCTATTTTAAGGAAAAATATAATTGTCAGAATTTTGATACAGTTTATTTCCAAAAAAGCCCCTAACAAATAGTTTAGGTGTTTTGCAAATATCTGAGCAACTATTCTACATGGCAGACTTAAGATACTACGTACATATATCACACCAAATTAGCTGGGAAACATTCCCAAACAGTGACATAAGCAACAACAACCAATTCATTTATAATTTAAAATATTACTTAATATATGGTATAACCCCTAGAGAGTAACTTACAAAATATTACCAAAGAGAAAAATGTTTCGAATTAATATTTTATAGTAAGCTTATGTATAAGCATTGTTTTTTAAAAATATTGTGGACTAAACAGCTAAGGGAATTTCAGCCTCATTAGAATATAGACTGCCATTGTCAGACTAGCTGGGCTGTATCATGGAGGCCAGTACAGTGGTATCAAGATAGGATGAGTGCTTACTGGACTTCATTTGGGGGACAATGGGAGGGAAAGACCCCAATGTGGAGCAAAAGTGAAGGAAGACCCCAATGTGGAGCAAAAGTGCAGGATCGATGGTTGTTCGGGATTGCCAAGGAGGAACCTTTGAGCACCTTCTTAAGGAAAACATGACATTAGGGAAAAAATGCCCCTCACAATTCAATATAGTGTATGTATTATTATATGTATATGATATATATATATTATATATATATATATATATATATAATATACTGGAGCAATATAGTTGGAGAGAAAACACAAAAGACCTAAAAAGAAAAATCTCTGGAAGACTGAAGAAAAGATGCCAGGACAAGTAGGGGAGAGGTGGGGTGGGGGACATGGAAGGGGAAGCGACTCTGGATTCATAGAGAATGATGATGATTTTATGGAAAGATTTAATACAATAAAATGTTTGGGGACATAAAAATAAAAAAAAAATTAAAATGGGAAACATAATCTTTATTTTACCAGAAAATGGGAAATTTTACCTTAACATAGAAAACAGAACACTTTTTTCTAATCAAACATTAGCTTGCAATTTTGGGGTCTTTTGTCAAAATAAGCAAGTGTTCAAGTAATCCTTAACTATAGACAAATCAACGTTTTTGAAGTTTGAAAATGGTGGATATAAATTATAACCAATGCAAGCGATCCAGAGATCAAATTAGCTATTCAGTTTTAGAGGTTACTAAACTATTGGAATTAACTTTATTGCTGCTTTTGAAAACTATCTTCTCAGAATTATAACATGTGGCATTTGTGATATGCGTGAGTCTTCATGATTATGATTTTATCAGCTACTATTCTAAATGTATTAACTCAGTTGATAAACCTTGATTCATGAAGGAAATGCAGCCAGCTATGAAGTGCTGATTATAAGGGGGACTTTTCCCTGTGGTAATATTTCTATAGTCTTCATAAATGTTGGAAACACTTGTATTTTAAAATTAGCTCTTATCTACTCTATACACATCAGTATTTTCCCTCTTGTCTTAATTTTCATCCACTTTACCTCTGCTCTTCCCCATCTTGCCTAAGTGGGTGTCCTTAGACTCTGTTGCCAAAACAGACACAAGAAGTCAAAGGCAACAGCCAAGGACTTTCCAGCACAGGAGGCTGGAAGGTGCTGACATCTACCCAGCATGATAGTATTTGAATCAAAATAGACTGGTTTTTGTAATGCTAACACCAAATACATCAAGCCAAAGACTTTGAGGGAAGGGCATTGACACACCATGACCAGCTTGTAACTATCACAAAACACTACCATAGCCATCTCGTACAAAGATGTGCCAGAGTGCTGAACAAACAGAAACATAAAGAAAAAGGAATAAACATCTACAAGGACAATCGTTCAAATACTGTCTGCTCAAACTCCTAATTCTTTCAGTATATATCACATATTTCATCTCAGTTTTGGTTTGAAATTTATCTTGTTTCTACATCTTTTACTCGGATTGAGTACAACCATTGCAATGTCCTGCAATTCTCAAATATTTTTTAATTATGATGAGATTCTACTTTGATACTTCACTGTGTGCAAGAGTAGCAAAAATATACATCTTTATTTCTTACTGTGTTTAACATTTAGACTGTGGTTTAAATCCCCAGAATATTGCAAAGCTCATGGGCTAAAGATACTTTGTTGTTTTCACTTTCAGCCAATGTGAATGATATGAATGTCAAGCATAATTTATTAGGTCTGAAACTCATAGTCAGGAAGCAGAAGATGCATGGATGCTCCTGTGCAGAGAGCTGTCTCCTCTTCATGCAGTGATCCAAACCCTGCCTGCCACTTTGGTTTTTTGTTTGTTTGTTTGTTTGTTTGTTTTTGGGGGGGATTGAGACAGGGTCTCCTTTTAGTCCCAGCTGGCCTGGAGCTCACCATGTAGACCAGGCTTGGCCTTGACCTCACAGAAACCCACTGCCTCTGCCTCCCCAGTGCTAGGATCAAAGGCATGCGCCACCACGCCTGGTAGTCACTCTTTTTTTTTTTTTTAATAATGAATCATTTTACTGATGTTTTTCTATTTTAACCTCAAGAAGTGCCTTCAAATAAAAATTTAAAGTTACAACTTTCAGCACATATTCTTTCAAAATTCAAACACTATACCCACTTTTGTTTCCCCACCCAAAAACTGAAAGTGTTAAAAGGAGTGGCAATTTATTTTAGCTTACAACACTTGAAATATAACATTCCAGGTTCCCCTGGATATCAAGGTTTCTGTTGAAAAATTTGCCATAATTTGAGTGGGCTTGCCTTTACATGAGACTTAAAGCTTTTCTTGCAGATTTTAAATATTTTGTCTTTGTCCTTTATGCTTAGTATTTTGACTATAGTATAATGCAAGAGGTTCTTCTTTTTCTTATGTTTAGGAATTCACAGGAACTCAAAGCCCTCCACTCTTAGGACAGGTCTTACCACTTCCATTAACCTCAGCAAGACAATTTCCCACAGGCATTCAAAAAGGCTGACTTAATCTAAACAGTCTTTTACTGCTGTGCCTGGTGGCTTGTCCTGTAAGTGATTTTGGAAAATAGCAAGTTGACAATAAATATGAGCAATGACAGTTATCTTAACATTTCTGTTCCATCATGATCCTGGATGAGGAGAGTGAATAGTAGGCATTTCATTAAAGTAAGCAAAGTTACATAGGTATATATTTCATACATATATATATATATATAATATTATATATTTATAATATAAGTTCACAAACTCAATGTATATATATAATTTCATAATTACACAAAAATGGAGAGGAGAAAGTAGCTTCTAAAATGATGAAAAACACTATGATAATGTTTATAGTTAGTAAATGTCAAGGATCATATTAAAAGCCAGTTATTACCATGATAGAGTATTTGAGGTACTTGTTTGGAAAATGCTACAGACGATTCAATATGCAGTTGTTCACAGTCCCCCTGAGAAGCTTGGAAGTCACCTATGATCATAATACAGTACAGAAGTGTTTATGACAACATCAAATCAGAAATGTACAGTATGATTTTATATATATTTAAACCTGTGCTTTGGTTAGTGCTGGTAACTATTGTCTGCCAACATGTGTAAATAATTCCATGAAAACCTAAACCATGCTTTTGGAGAAATTGTCATTGATTTTTCGCCCTTTGTTTTCTTTCTGTATATGTATTTATTTTTTTCAGTTCTTTTGTTGTTTTAAAAATTCAGGTCTTATCACAATTTTAAGAATGAATCAAAAAAAATAAATAAATAATAAATAAAAGCCAGGCGTGGTGGCACACGCTTTAATCCTAGCTATTGGGAGGCAGAGGCGGATCTTTGTGTTCGGCGATCTTTGTGAGTTGGGCAGCCTGGGTCTACAGAGTGAGTTCCAGGACAGCTGGGACTACAGGGAGACACTGTCTCAAAAAGACCAAAAAAAAAAAAAAAGAATGAATTCACTGCTTTTTTTGGCACTAGGAGTCATGAAGATTAACCAGATTATTTGATTTTTATTTAGATTTCTGTGTTTGTGTGTGTGTGTGTGTGTGTGTGTGTGTGTGTGTGGAGAGAGAGAGAGAGACAGACAGACAGACAGAGACAGAGAGAGAGAGAGAGAGAGAGAGAGAGAGAAGAGAGAGAGGAGAATATACCCTGGAGGCAGAAAAGAGTGTCAGTCAGATCTAATGGAGCTGAAGTTACAGGCAGTTGAGCTCCATAACCCTGGTGCTCAGACTGGAATCTGAATCCTCTACAAGAACAGCAAGTGCTCTTCAGTACCAAGGCCTCTCTAGTCCCCATATAACTTTTTTTTTTTTTAATTTTTATTTATTTATTTATTTTTATGTGTATGAAATGTATTGTCTGCATGCAGGTCTGCGCACCGTGTCGTGCGATGCGCGGAGGTCAGAAGACGGTCTCGGTTCCCCTGGAACTGGAGTTCTCCTTGGAACCGGAGACAGACGGTTCCAGGCCGCCATGTGGGTGCTGGGGATCGAACCCGGGTCCTTGCAAGAGCGGTCGTCGCTCTTAACCGCTAGGCCATCCCTCCAGCCCCCCCATATAACTTTTAACTGCATGTTAACTGTGCATGATAGTGTGGTCTACTAGTATTTATATCATAGACCTGATAAGAGAAAAAATTGTTTATATTCTTTTAATGGAATCGGCATTCAACAGCTCCGCATGGAAAATTCTCTAAGAAAATGAAAAGCAGAGATTTGAAACTGCTCTAAAGCTATTTTCACAAAGATTATTCACAATCTCTTGAGCTAGATGACTGCCTTTAAGCACAAAGGGCCATGTCTGAAAGACCGTTTCTTTTAGATAAGCAACTACATTTAGCAAGAATCATTTTGTTTAGCATTGTGAAAAATAACATATATTGAGTGTTACATCTGAGTTAGTTTTCCAACCTTTGATTTTCTGAACTTGCCACTGTCTGTGCTTCATATTCAATCACACAATTATTTATAACTTTACAAAATTTGGACAAAATAACTACAATTTGTTGATCTCCACTATTCTGATCACTACACAAATTTCAACATTTTATCTTTGGATCCTGATATGTTGTAGTGTTTCTGAGGCCATTCATTTAATATATATATTTTTTTATTGCTTCTTTGAAATGCTATATCAGATCTTCTGATTATTTTCAGATCCTCCCCATCTCCTCACCTCTACTATCTTCTTACTCCATGAACCCCTCTCTGACTTCATGCCCTCTGTTCTTGATTTTAAAGGCCTATTAAGTTTAGCTTAATTCCCCAGATGCTCTTGGGTTTGGGTCGTTTCCTTGATTCCATTCTTTCTCAGTTACTTTGTTATCCAAACATCAACCACACATACTCTTTCCCTCAACCCAAAAGTCTTCTCATCTGATGTTTACATCTCTATATTGCCATGCATCTTGGAATAAAGTTCCCCATTCTGACTTCCTTCTTTCTTTGATCCTGAATGTTCTTTTCAAACTCCACAGACAAATTTTCATCTTATTCTACACTTCTTCAGATTAAAATGCTGAATTTTTATTTTCCTTTCTTATCAACAATACATCTACTGGATTATTAGACTTAGTTCTTATATTTCCCCTTTTGTGTTATGTATCTGAGCATCTACATAATTCTAACATCTCTTCTCTGGATAAATTATTTACCTTATAAAAGGTGGCTCCCAGACTACTTTGGCCTTGGAAAAATGAACATTCCAGGACTTTTAGTAAAGCAGCTTTACCACATAGACTGCTTCCTAGGATGAGTCCATAGAATTTCATGCTTCTCTCATTTTGTCATGACTACATGTGACAAGATGGGAACTTTTTTCTGGATTCACATTCGCACTGCTATTTTGGTATAATGGCTAAAGAACTGTAGGTTTTAAACATCCCTATAGTGGTGGTGGGAAAACAAACTTGTGATTCCAGTCATAACTCTACAAAGACACTGAGTTCCTTAAAAATGTAACTCTCTGCCAGTGAGTCACAGCCTATAGAAAAAAAAACAACTTGTATTATTGTAAAATTTTATGAAATTCTGGTTTGGGAAAATAATGTCACATGACTCAGATATTTCTAAAAAATTCTTTTATTGAAGCGTCCAGAGATGAAACAATACTTTTTTGAAGATGAGTACTCGAACCCAGCATTCCTATGCCCACCCTCTCTAGAGTCCTGAATGAACAGTATTATCTTGTGGGAGAAAATTCAATAAGAAATTTTTTAAGAAAAAAAATGCGTGTTTGTGAATAGAATTGGGTAAAATAAATTCCCTACAGGGCAAAAGTAATTTTTTTTCAAAATGCCCCTATTTATATTTCTTTTTAAAATATTTTTGTTGATTTTTTTGTATTTCAGATTCATTTTTCAATTCAGTTCAGGATATTCCCCTTTCCTTCCCCCCACCCCATCCCACCCACCCAGTTCATGGATTCTGCCATAACTGTCCTGCATCTTTCTCTCTCAGTCTTTCTTTTCTCTGATGATCAAAGATAAAGTCAGTAACAGGTAAAGTTTACTATAGTCAAGTACATAAGGACCAAGGCTTGTTTTTGTCATCAGGAACACTCACATCAATTAAATGATGAATGAAAGAAGGGAGAAGGAAGGGTGGGAAGGAAATCTATGCCATAAGACTACACTTGAGCATACAAGACAATCTCTCTTCTCCTGCCAAGATTCCCACCCAAGTCACAAATCATCGTTGTTCTTCCATTGTCTTTAAGAGTTTAAATGGTGTGAGTATGTGTATGTGTGTGTATGTGCACGTGTGGTGTGTTGTGTATGTGTGTGTGTTTTTATTGAGTATATTTTAGCTAAGAAGAGAACTAAATTCTTATTTCTGTAGTGTTTTGCTGCTTCATAGTTCTCCTTTTTTTAATCTTTTTGTCTGGCTTTAAGAAGTTCCACCTTTCAAGTCATCTAAGAGGATTTTATTATACTAAAAGTGGTTTTTGTTGGTGGTGGTGGGGTCATCTTTTTTTTTTTTTATAAAACCAGATCTTTTTGAGACAGGGTCTCTCTGTATTCCCAGTGGGCCTGGCACTTGAAGTGTAGAGCAGGCTAGCCTGACCGTCACCCAAATAAGCCTGCCTCTGTCCTCTGTTTCCTGGTACTAAAGGCTTGCACCACAGTCTTGGCCTGTGTTTTTAAAATACCAACTTCACTTCAAAGTTTTTTTCTTAAATTCTCTGTTTCATTCGGACTTTAATACATAATTAACTTCAAATTCATGGCAGTTTGTTTATTTAACTCAAGGGTTTCATTTGAACATAAACTGTTTTATAAGTCAGTAAGATAAAAATTAAAATGAAAGTTAACACAGTGAGCAAGCATGGAGATCAGCTCCAACTGGATTTACCCAAACAATTTGTTATGGAGTTGTTGCTCATAAAACAGAGTATGGGGTGGAAGGGATGGCCTAGGGTTAGAAGCACAGACTCGCTCATGCAGAGGACCCAGGTTTGATCCCAGCACCCACATGGCGGCTGAGAACCATCTTTAACTCCAATTCCAGGAGAAATCCAGTTCCAGGGAAATCCAACACCTCTTTCTGACCTCTGCGGCATTGCACGACAGAGTGCACAGAACACAGGCAGATAGTACATTCTAACACATACAAATAAATATAAATTAAAAAAAAAAACAGAGTAAGACAGAAATGACCAATGTCCCCACTCATATCTAATGTATTTAGTATGCATCCTCAACTGTGAAACATAGGAGCTTTTGGTATAAATTTGAAAAAAATATACTTTTCTAAGTTTGTGTATTTTTTGTTGTTGATCTTTTTGAGATAGGGCTCCCTGCAGTCAAGCTGTCCTGGAACTTACTTTAGAGACCAGGCTGGCCTGAACTCACGAGATCCACTTGCCTTGTCTCCCAGTGCTAGGATTAAAGGCAAATGTGCGACCATGCCTGGCCTAAGTTTATGTATTAAATTAAGCCATTGCTATAATGTCAGTTTATGTTCAGCTTTCATATAAATTTTTATTCATATTAAGGTTGTCAACTTCTTAAATGTTCTTTCTATAAAAGAGGAATATTTAACACAACAAATTTAAATGAATATTATAAAAAGATTAAACTTTTTGAAATTGATCTGTTGAAATAAAAATAACCATTAAGCTGGAGAAGAAGATTAGTGGTTATGAGCACTGGCTTCTCTTCCAGAGGACACAGGTTTTGTTCCCAGCACGCCACAAGGCAGCTAACAAACTTATAGTTGTTTGGGATTGCCAAGGAGGAACTTTCGAGCATCTCCTTAAGGAAAACATGACATCTTTTAGGAAAAAGAAATCCTCCAGTTCAAGTGATATGTGTATGTATGTATGCATATATATATATATAAACTGGAGCAATATAAGTTGGAGAGAAGAACAACAAAAGACCTAAAAGAAAAAATCTCTGGAAAGACTGAGAAAAAGATGCAGGACATGTAGGGGAGAGGTGGGGTGGGGGACATGGAAGGGGAAGCGACTCTGGATTCAATAGAGAAATGATGCATGATTTATGGAAAAAGTTTAATAACAATAAAAATGTTTGGGGACATAAAAATAACAAAAATATTAAAATGGGAAACATAATCTTTATTTTACCAGAAAATGGGAAATATTTACCATTAACATAGAAAACAGAAACTTTTTTCTAATCAAACATTAGCTTGCAATTTTGGGGTCTTTTGTCAAAATAAGCAAGTGTTCAAGTAATCCTTAACTATAGACAAATCAACGTTTTTGAAGTTTGAAAATGGTGGATATAATTATAACCAATGCAAGCGATCCAGAGATCAAATTAGCTATTCAGTTTTAGAGGTTACTAAACTATTGGAATTAACTTTATTGCTGCTTTTGAAAACTATCTTCTCAGAATTATAACATGTGGCATTTGTGATATGCGTGAGTCTTCATGATTATGATTTTATCAGCTACTATTCTAAATGTATTAACTCAGTTGATAAACCTTGATTCATGAAGGAAATGCAGCCAGCTATGAAGTGCTGATTATAAGGGGGACTTTTCCCTGTGGTAATATTTCTATAGTCTTCATAAATGTTGGAAACACTTGTATTTTAAAATTAGCTCTTATCTACTCTATACACATCAGTATTTTCCCTCTTGTCTTAATTTTCATCCACTTTACCTCTGCTCTTCCCCATCTTGCCTAAGTGGGTGTCCTTAGACTCTGTTGCCAAAACAGACACAAGAAGTCAAAGGCAACAGCCAAGGACTTTCCAGCACAGGAGGCTGGAAGGTGCTGACATCTACCCAGCATGATAGTATTTGAATCAAAATAGACTGGTTTTTGTAATGCTAACACCAAATACATCAAGCCAAAGACTTTGAGGGAAGGGCATTGACACACCATGACCAGCTTGTAACTATCACAAAACACTACCATAGCCATCTCGTACAAAGATGTGCCAGAGTGCTGAACAAACAGAAACATAAAGAAAAAGGAATAAACATCTACAAGGACAATCGTTCAAATACTGTCTGCTCAAACTCCTAATTCTTTCAGTATATATCACATATTTCATCTCAGTTTTGGTTTGAAATTTATCTTGTTTCTACATCTTTTACTCGGATTGAGTACAACCATTGCAATGTCCTGCAATTCTCAAATATTTTTTAATATATTGAATGAGATTCTACTTTGATACTTCACTGTGTGCAAGAGTAGCAAAAATATACATCTTTATTTCTTACTGTGTTTAACATTTAGACTGTGGTTTAAATCCCCAGAATATTGCAAAGCTCATGGGCTAAAGATACTTTGTTGTTTTCACTTTCAGCCAATGTGAATGATATGAATGTCAAGCATAATTTATTAGGTCTGAAACTCATAGTCAGGAAGCAGAAGATGCATGGATGCTCCTGTGCAGAGAGCTGTCTCCTCTTCATGCAGTGATCCAAACCCTGCCTGCCACTTTGTTTTTTGTTTGTTTGTTTGTTTGTTTGTTTTTGGGGGGGATTGAGACAGGGTCTCCCTTTAGTCCCAGCTGGCCTGGAGCTCACCATGTAGACCAGGCTGGCCTTGACCTCACAGAAACCCACCTGCCTCTGCCTCCCCAGTGCTAGGATCAAAGGCATGCGCCACCACGCCTGGTAGTCACTCTTTTTTTTTTTTTTAATATGAATACATTTTACTGATTTTTCTATTTTAACCTCAAGAAGTGCCTTCAAATAAAAATTTAAAGTTACAACTTTCAGCACATATTCTTTCAAAATTCAAACACTATACCCACTTTTGTTTCCCCACCCAAAAACTGAAAGTGTTAAAAGGAGTGGCAATTTATTTTAGCTTACAACACTTGAAATATAACATTCCAGGTTCCCCTGGATATCAAGGTTTCTGTTGAAAAATTTGCCATAATTTGAGTGGGCTTGCCTTTACATGAGACTTAAAGCTTTTCTTGCAGATTTTAATATTTTGTCTTTGTCCTTTATGCTTAGTATTTTGACTATAGTATAATGCAAGAGGTTCTTCTTTTTCTTATGTTTAGGAATTCACAGGAACTCAAAGCCCTCCACTCTTAGGACAGGTCTTACCACTTCCATTAACCTCAGCAAGACAATTTCCCACAGGCATTCAAAAAGGCTGACTTAATCTAAACAGTCTTTTACTGCTGTGCCTGGTGGCTTGTCCTGTAAGTGATTTTGGAAAATAGCAAGTTGACAATAAATATGAGCAATGACAGTTATCTTAACATTTCTGTTCCATCATGATCCTGGATGAGGAGAGTGAATAGTAGGCATTTCATTAAAGTAAGCAAAGTTACATAGGTATATATTCATACATATATATATATATACATATATATATATATATATATATATA
>VZQC01001442.1:0-75000 GCA_009823505.1 Rhizomys pruinosus | reverse complement strand
TCTGAGTTAGTTTTCAACCTTTGATTTTCTGAAAACTTGCCACTGTCTGTGCTTCATATTCAATCACACAATTATTTTAACTTTACAAAATTTGGACAAAATAACTACAATTTGTTGATCTCCACTATTCTGATCACTACACAAATTTCAACATTTTATCTTTGGATCCTGATATGTTGTAGTGTTTCTGAGGCCATTCATTTAAATATATATATATTTTTTATTGCTTCTTTGACAATGCTATACAGTATCTTCTGATTATTTTCAGATCCCTCCCCATCTCCTCACCTCTACTATCTTCTTACTCCATGAACCCCTCTCTGACTTCATGCCCTCTGTTCTTGATTTTAAAGGCCTATTAAGTTTAGCTTAATTCCCCAGATGCTCTTGGGTTTGGGTCGTTTCCTTGATTCCATTCTTTCTCAGTTACTTTGTTATCCAAACATCAACCACACATACTCTTTCCCTCAACCCAAAAGTCTTCTCATCTGATGTTTACATCTCTATATTGCCATGCATCTTGGAATAAAGTTCCCCATTCTGACTTCCTTCTTTCTTTGATCCTGAATGTTCTTTTCAAACTCCACAGACAAATTTTCATCTTATTCTACACTTCTTCAGATTAAAATGCTGAATTTTTATTTTCCTTTCTTATCAACAATACATCTACTGGATTATTAGACTTAGTTCTTATATTTCCCCTTTTGTGTTATGTATCTGAGCATCTACATAATTCTAACATCTCTTCTCTGGATAAATTATTTACCTTATAAAAGGTGGCTCCCAGACTACTTTGGCCTTGGAAAAATGAACATTCCAGGACTTTTAGTAAAGCAGCTTTACCACATAGACTGCTTCCTAGGATGAGTCCATAGAATTTCATGCTTCTCTCATTTTGTCATGACTACATGTGACAAGATGGGAACTTTTTTCTGGATTCACATTCGCACTGCTATTTTGGTATAATGGCTAAAGAACTGTAGGTTTTAAACATCCCTATAGTGGTGGTGGGAAAACAAACTTGTGATTCAGTCATAACTCTACAAAGACACTGAGTTCCTTAAAAATGTAACTCTCTGCCAGTGAGTCACAGCCTATAGAAAAAAAAAACAACTTGTAATTATTGTAAAATTTTATGAAATATTCTGGTTTGGGAAAATAAAATGTCACATGACTCAGATATTTCTAAAAATTCTTTTATTGACTCAGAGATGAAACAATACTTTTTTGAAGATGAGTACTCGAACCCAGCATTCCTATGCCCACCCTCTCTAGAGTCCTGAATGAACAGTATTATCTTGTTGGGAGAAAATTCAATAAGAAATTATTTAAGAAAAAAAATGAGTGTTTGTGAATAGAATTGGTAAGATAAAATTCCCTACAGGGCAAAAGTAATTTTTTTTCAAAATGCCCCTATATTATATTTCTTTTTAAAAATTTTTGTTGATTTTTTTGTATTTCAGATATCATTTTTCAATTCAGTTCAGGTATATTCCCCTTTCCCTTCCCCCCACCCCATCCCACCCCACCCCAGTTCATGGATTCTGCCATAACTGTCCTGCATCTTTCTCTCTCAGTCTTTCTTTTTCTGATGATCACAAAAGATAAAGTCAGTAACAGGTAAAGTTTACTATAGTCAAGTACATAAGGACCAAGGCTTGTTTTTGTCATCAGGAACACTCACATCAATTAAATGATGAATGAAAGAAGGGAGAAGGAAGGGTGGGAAGGAAATCTATGCCATAAGACTACACTTGAGCATACAAGACAATCTCTCTTCTCCTGCCAAGATTCCCACCCAAGTCACAAATCATCGTTGTTCTTCCATTGTCTTTAAGAGTTTAAATGGTGTGAGTATGTGTATGTGTGTGTATGTGCACGTGTGTGTGTGTGTGTATGTGTGTGTGTTTTTCATTGAGCTATATTTTAGCTAAAGAAGAGAACTAAATTCTTATTTTCTGTAGTGTTTTGCTGCATTCATAGTTCTCTTTCTTTTAATCTTTTTGTCTGGCTTTAAGAAGTTCCACCTTTCAAGTCATCTAAGAGGATTTTATTATACTAAAAGTGGTTTTTGTTGGTGGTGGTGGTGGTCATCTTTTTTTGTACAAGAAAACAGAAATTTTTTCACAAGAAACCAGATCTTTTTGAGACAGGGTCTCTCTGTATTCCCAGCTGGCCTGGCACTTGAAGTGTAGAGCAGGCTAGCCTTGAACTCACCCAAATAAGCCTGCCTCTGCCTCCTGTTTCCTGGTACTAAAGGCTTGCACCACCAGTCTTGGCCTGTGTTTTTAAAATACCAACTTCACTTCAAAGTTTTTTCTTAAATTCTCTGTTTCATTCGGACTTTACATACATAATTAACTTCAAATTCATGGCAGTTTGTTTATTTAACTCAAGGGTTTCATTTGAACATAAACCTGTTTTATAAGTCAGTAAGATATAAAATTAAAATGAAAGTTAACACAGTGAGCAAGCATGGAGATCAGCTCCAACTGGATTTACCCAAACAATTTGTTATGGAGTTGTTGGCTCATAAAACAGAGTATGGGGTGGAGGGATGGCCTAGCGGTTAAGAGCACAGACTGCTCTTGCAGAGGACCCAGGTTTGATCCCCAGCACCCACATGGCGGCTGAGAACCATCTGTAACTCCAATTCCAGGAGAAATCCAGTTCCAGGGAAATCCAACACCCTCTTCTGACCTCTGCGGCATTGCACGACACGAGTGCACAGACCTACAGGCAGATAGTACATTCATACACATACAAAAATAAATAAATAAAATTAAAAAAAAAAACAGAGTAAGACAGAAATGACCAATGTCCCCACTCATATCTAATGTATTTAGTATGCATCCTCAACTGTGAAACATAGGAGCTTTTGGTATAAATTTGAAAAAAATATACTTTTCTAAGTTTGTGTATTTTTTGTTGTTGATCTTTTTGAGATAGGGGCTCCCTGCAGTCACAGCTGTCCTGGAACTTACTTTAGAGACCAGGCTGGCCCTGAACTCACAGAGATCCACTTGCCTCTGTCTCCCAAGTGCTATGATTAAAGGCATGTGCGACCATGCCTGGCTCTAAGTTTATGTATTAAATTAGCCATTGCAATATAACTGTCAGTTATGTTCAAGCTTTCAAATATAATTTTCATTCATATTACGGTTGTCAACTTCTTCAATGTATCTTTCTATAAAAGAGGAATATTTAACACAACAAATTTAAATGAATATTATAAAAGATTACACACTTTGAAACTATTGACTATGTTGAAATAAAAAATAAAATAGTGAAGCTGGAGAGAAGATTCAGTGGTTATGAGCACTGGCTTCTCTTCCAGAGGACACAGGTTTGATTCCCAGCACCCACAAGGCAGCTAACAACCTTAGGTAAACACATTTCTAGGGGAATATGACACCTTCTTCTGACTCTTTAGGCATTGTACAAGAGGGCTGCACTTATACACACAATGATAATATGCTCATACCCATCAAATAAAAATAATAAATACAAAATATTTTTTAAAAAATGAAATAACATAGAAATCGGAGAAGTCTAAATTCCTTTGAATATGCTTTTCTGAAAAATCTCTTTCTACTGCTAAATAAACTGCCTCTCTCCTAACTGGTAGCTTAAAATAAAATATCCATCATGTTTTCTGATCCAATTATATTTTCATTAGCTCAGCACGCATTCCAGGCACACTTCCCATGTTCCTCTTGCTTTCTTTCCACCTGTAGTTTGTCCTTTTATGCAAACCTGTGTTTAAGCCATACCAATTTAGTGATCTGGCTAGAAATTTATTGTGGATTTCTTTCCTATCATGTTGATTTTTGCTCATAGTTGAGAATGAGATACAGAGAGAATCTTCTAGAGATAAAGTATTTGAGTGAGGAGTAACTTCATTCGTCTTCTGTATAGTCTAATTGTTTTAATTTCTTCAAAGTAAATTAATTCATATGAATTCAAAAGATAGATGCTTTGTTTTTGGTTAAAATTTATAAGGTCAGCTATAGATTTTAATGATTTTGATGAAAATAATGAAGTATTAAAGCATCTAGTTACCTTGAACAAGTTAGGAAATAATACACAAGCTGTATTTCTAGTATAATTCATTATAATAATATTTATCTTGATAACCAATTATACAAGATCATTTCACTATATATTAGATATCCGTTGGAACCATTTCTTTAAATGTTAAAAGCTTCCTATAATGTATTTCAACATTGTTCAGATGCAAGGAGTAAGATTGGTTTAAGATATATAAAATGATTGAACACTCATAGCAATTTAAAAAATGCCAGACTTTGTTTGTAAAGTATAAAAACTACTCCTTTCCATTAATATAAATGGCATGTGCTTGTACATCAAAGCTGCCAAATGAAAATTTTTAGAGTTTTACTCTGTGCAACATTTCATCCATCTTCTTGATGGGCTTAGAAAGATTTATACCTGGAAATGTACAATGAGATGAGGAAAAAAGGAAAGCCAAGGGTGTTAAAAAAATGCTAATAATCAGTAGAGGCATCTTACACCTCTCTTTTTGAATTGTGGTGTGAGGACATGTATTGATTAAATCATTTCAGCAAGATATATTGAAACCATAAAAATGAAAGGATGCATTTACTTGCTAAACAACATAAAATTACCATTCCTCACATAAATAAGTTACATTTCAAAAGAAATCAGTTCAAAACTTTCAGTAACGTAAGTGTGAAATATTGTTAGCTCCACTGCATTGTATAGAAGGCATTTTTAATTAAATTGAAATCCAAATGCAATTTTAGACTACAGACTGAAGTCAGTAGAACTGAGAAAATCTCTTATTCCCTTTTCAATGCTAGGAATATGTCCATTCTTATCTGAATATTAGTGCTAAAAAGAAGGTGGGGTGAGATTCTCTTAAAAATTTCTTTTCACATTTCTGATAGATTGATATTTAACTGTAAAGTGTCTAGGAGGGAAAAGAGACAACAGGAAATATTACTAATGAAGACATGACTCACCTGGGTCTCTTATCTTTTAAATGCCAGGTGTTTATGTCTGAAGGAAATACTCTTTGTGGAAATGAAGTGTGGAAGCTAAGTAGATTCACAATGCATTCTCTTATACACAAGCATAGTTCTTATGGTTTTTAGATCATATTAAAAATAGATTACACCAAAAAAGAGAAATTAACTTAATGAAATTCTATGGCCTCCTACAATGCTTCTTATGGGTCTTCATAGGCTAATTCCCTCCCTATATCTTAATTAAAATGCTCTCTGCATATATTCTTACTTTAATGTTATGAAAACTACCTTGCACAATGAGCGCTAATTAGAGAGAGGTTGCAATCAGAGGGAAATTGTTAAGGATGATCCCCATGAAAAGTTGCTGGCATGGAAACAGTTCAAATGAATATGAAGAATTTTTAAACTTCTAGAGGTGAAGTTTACCTCTGTTTCAGAAGGCCCTTTGGATAAAATTAGTCAAACTTTAATTATTTGAATCTAAATAACTGAATTCTAAGCAAGATATGTGATGACTTTGTTATGTGCAAGTATTCCTGAGGCATTCGTTTTTAGATACACAAGACTTGGAAGCCTCCCTAAGGGTTATCTCTACACAGCTTATGGTGGAGGAAATGTTATGTGGGTTGATGGCAACAGAGGTTTCTGTATAATCACCTTACTCCATAAAATCCTTGTTCTTAAAACTTTCCTGCCAAGTCGTCTGTGATCTTCATAAGCAAGTATGTCACTTGCTTACATATGGTGAACATTTTAAGATTTTTCCCAAACATAATAAAACAATTCATTAAAAGTGAAATATAAATTATATTTCCATATAAGAATATATAATTCAGTCATGATAAGAATATCGGTATGTATTAAATTTATGTTAATATTTTTAACAAATAAGACATCTATTGAGAATAACAATCCACTGTTTTCTCTGCATCCATGTATACTGTGGGGATCACAACAACACTCTACATGGTCAGTTTCTATTCCTAACTACTAGCTGTTTGATGGCTGATAAACTTAGGTTTAGAAAAATGGTAAGTGGAGCTAGCCCAAAAGACATAAAAGTGATGTCTTGGTAAAGGAATGGTTATAACATATTTGGGGGATGGTTGAGAGATCTACATTAACAAGCAAGTAAGTGAGAAGATAGTGCACGAAGGGATGGGACAATGGACACAAAAGTGCATTTGAGATCATGGTTTTGAATATAAGCGAAAGGGTTCACAAGATATTCTTATTAAAAGAAAAGCCAAATCAAGTGACACAAAGTATATTTTAGATAAGCGATTCATAAGAAGTTCAGAGAACATCCATGCAGAGCTGTCTCAAGCCTAGAATTTTACTTCTGATATTTCTACTGCTTGATGTTGCTAGGATAGAGTGGAAATGCAAGTTAGTCTCTCCAAGGCAGTAAATTTGGGAAAACTGTGGTGCTTGGACTTGTGGAAATATTTAAGATCATCCAGTTAGCATACACTGGGGGACACTAATAGCATTTTAGTAAGAAGACAGAGAACAAACAGACAGGAGAATATTAAAGATATTAAATTTTTTCTTACAAAAATTATGTAACATATAATACATAGATGGTAGAGTGGTTGTGAAAAACATTTTTGTAGAAAGATAGAATATCAGCAATACATCTAATCATATTCATTGACTAGAAACCTGAGCACCTTTATGTAAGGGAAAAACACTTATAATTATCAAATAAAGAACTATGCTAAACATGGTATCCCGTCGTGGGCTTGACAACGTACTGGAGATTCAGTGCATTTACGATGGCCATCTGTGACCCTCCTGCTTCCATAGACTAGTAATTCTTTATGGGGTCCGTTCAATTCCACCGGCTTTCTTTCTCATCTAGAATGCACCTGGTTTCTGTTCACCTTAATTAATATCTTTGCACTTGATGCTTTCTCAGCATGGACTCCTTCTCCCAGCCCTTCACATGGTTAGCTTACTTCATTATCAATTATCACCTATTATTTTCTCCTGTGAGTAATTTTCCCTTTTAGGCATCTTTTTATGACCTTGCTTCCTACATAGCATGTATTATAAGAACCAATTATTTGTTTTCTGGTGAATTTGTGTGTATATGTAATTATTTACTTGCTTCCTCATACCCCCCTCACTGAAATGGAGATATCATACACTATAAAAATATATTCTTTAATACTATTTTTTAAATTTTATGTGTGTGAGTGCCTTGCCTGTATATGTTGAAGTGCACTCATGTCATGTAACACCTGGGCCAGTCAAGGTCAGGAGAGGCCATCAGATCCCCAGAAACTGCATTTATGGGCAATAGTTGGTAGTCATGTGGGTACTGGGTTCCAAGTCCAGGTCTTCTGCAAGGGTAGCCAGTGCTCTTAACTGCTGAGCCGTCTATCCAGCACTTAGATATCATATAGTTTGTTTTATTTACTCTTGTTAATATTTGTTTAATGGAATGAGTGGATGAATAAAGGAGCATAAAAGAAGTATGTATACGTAGAAATCAGCAGATCATTGCAAGGATTATATTAGCATGTTTTAAAGATCACATTGTTTTAATAGAAAATTTTGAAAAAAATAAAGTAGATGAAAATACAGTTATGCTAGGCCAGAGAAAGTGCAGACTTTGAGGTTTGTTGTATTTATTTTCTTCCTTTTTTGACAAACTTCTTAACATAGTGGCAATTATAGCTTTTACAGTATGGAATGTGTTACTTAGTGTATGTCACAACCGTCTCCCCGCTGTGAGAATTCTCGACTTAATTCTATTGACTTTTATTCTACCGCACAGAGTGTCCATGTATATTTACTCTGTTGTTGGATTGTCAGGATTTTCTCATTTTAATACATTTGTACATCCAATGGGATATTGACACATGATATAACTTGTCTAGAACTCATGAAATTCTTATAAAAATCCTCCAGGAGAAAAATATGTAATTAATTCTAATCTCCTTTAACAGGATGCTTAGACTCTTAATTTGTTCTGTCATATTCTGGTCCAGAAAATTATAGTAATTTAAAATTAGCAGTTAAATAATCATCAATAGTTAATTAATCACCAATGATTAATGAAAAGTACACACCAATTTATGTAGGAGTATCAATATCTTAAATATCTTATTGATGATGTTTTCTTGTTATACTTGGCATTTAAGTCATGCTGTCTCAGATATTTCACTGTTAATGGAGTTGAGGATGTTTGTCAAATGACCACCAACCATCAGGGAGCTATAGTCCATTGTATTTTGATCTTTTCCAAATTTTGTAGAACATAAACAATTACATTCTGAAGTGAAAGAAACCAATTGGAACTGGAAGGAAAATAGTCATCAATTAATAGATAGCTATGGCAGCCAAATTTACATGGCAGTAATATCAAACTTCATTCCACCTTTGGGCTTTGGTACTTTGTAAACCAAAGTAGGAGAGGAAAATGCAAACATAAGATCAAACTCTACATGATAAAAGTGAGCTGAGGAAGAGAGGAAGAAAAACTAGCAGAGAAGACATGGGTACAGAGCCCATCTACCTGCAGAACAATTAGGGTGAAAATCTGAATTGTGAATGTTTTAAATTATATGAACTGAAAATAATGTAGAATTTTAGTACCGGATAATAAGGAAGAAATGCTAGTTTGCTTTGGGTGGGGAAGTTTCTTTGACTTTTTTAGCATGATGTTCCAGGTCTTAAAATTTACTTCGATAATTGGGGTGGGAGGGTTGGGAGAGGGACACGGGTCTATATTCGATTAATGTATATTTAATTGACGTGAGTTTAACAAGTATCCAATTTTGTCCAAACTCTATCTACAAATTACATGGTATTTTAGGACTTAGTAAAAGTAAAAATGTCTATATTAAACAACATTCATTTAAAGGTTTTGATAAAAACAGTGATACATCTGAGTTAATTGGAAATATAAATTGTTGTTGTTCATATTTGTTTTACTTAAAATCTGAATAACAACTTTGGGATTAACATAAAAAAATTACTTCGATAATTAACAGCAACTTTTCATTATAAATAGAACTAGGCCTTTGTCATCCAATCCCCACTCTTTTATATCTTTATAATTATTATTTTTGCCAATTCATTCATGTATGAAATGTAATCGAATCATATTTGCTTCTCATCTCTCGTAGGTGCCTTCCTCTCACACCCTCTGATCTTCATAAATACCTGTTCTCCTTTCATGTCACTAATTAATTGGCTGATTTACCCATTACATTTAATTAGAATTGCTTACTTGAGTATGGGTGAAGTGCTATTTGTCAGAGCATAGGCACCTAACCAGTGATTACACCACTGAATAAAGTACTTGCCCAGTCCGATGCAACCAATAACTGCCAATAGTTTCTCAAGGAGGCTAAGGACTCATGGATGGGCAGATGCCCAGTCTTGCATATGGCTTGGAGAGCTAATCACATCTCTTGAGAATTTAAGTAAAATGGGCATTTCATGTCAGAGAAGTGGCATTCCACAGCCTCTGCTGTGCCTCCTGCTCTGTCATTCTCCTGGCCTCTTTACTGTGATATTCTATGAGCCTTGAGGGAGTGTTTTAGGTGTCATTTAAGGAAGAGTGCTTTCCAGGGCGTCTTAGTGGACACACCCAGGAAAGCATTTGGCATCATGTCCTCAGAACCAACAGGAAGAGGGCACAAAACAGTGATTGAATCAGTGCACTTCCTCTGCCCACTCAAGGGAACCTATACAGTTTCACAAGCTTTCTTCCCTTTACTGTCTCCTTGATCACATTCCTGATAAAACACTGCATGCAGGCAGCAGAGAAAGTTCATTTCAACAGGAGCTGAAGGCTGCAGAGATTTGGGGAAACAGCTAGTCTTGTTGATGCTAACATGCCACATTCTACTTCACAACGTCCCTGACATTCACCTAAACACACACACACACACACACACACACACACACACACACACACACGCATAAATAAATAAATAAATAAATAAATAAATAAATAAATAAATCCACTAATGAGATTCATTAGAAGGCCGTTTAGGGGCTGCAGAGATGGCCTAGTGGTAAAGAGCGCTGACTGCTCTTGCAGAGGACCTGGGTTCGATCCCCAGCACCCACGTGGTGTCTGAGAACCATCTTTAACTCCAGTTCTAGGGGAATCCGACACCCTCTTCTGAACACTGAGGCATTGCACGACATGGGTGCACAAACCTACATGCAGACAGTACATTCATACACACAAAAAAATTAATAAATTTTTAAAAAAGATTGATTTATTTGGGGGCTGGAGAGATGGCCTAGCGGTTAAGAGCACCAACTGCTCTTTCAGAGGACACGGGTTCGATCCCCAGCACCCAAATGGCGGCTAAGAACCATCTTTAACTCCAGTTCCAGGGGAATCTGATACCCTCTTCTGACTCTGCAGCATTGCATGACACGGGTGCACAAACCTACATGCAGACAGTACACTTATACAGATAGATAAATAAATAGATAAAATTTTAAAAAAGAAGGCCATTTAGACAACTGTTGTGGAAAGTTTCTTTGGAATCTGTTAATGAGATTTTTGTAATAAAGTGCCAGCAATTAATACAAGATTTTTATCTTTCCCACAGAACCATCCCTTAAAATATCATTGTCCAGATAAACTACTGTGACCAGCCATGATCACTGAACTGTTGGGATCCAAGGTTTGAGTCCAACATCTCATTTCCATGGGAAAGAAAAAGAAAAGTGAATCAAAATCCAAATTTTAAACTTATGAAGTTATGTGGATGCAAACTTCATCTTTAATTTTCATTCTGACATCAATCAGTTATATCTTAGTTTTGCCCCATTCACTGCTCCTCAAATCATGTGAGAACACAAACCTCTTCCATAGACTGCCAGGAGCAGATATAATGAAGGAGTTCATTCTAAGTGAGAAAAGGCATATTGGTTGGTATTTTTAATTTTAATTACTGGTTGTGATAACATTTCATGAATAATTTCCAGTTGTAATTGATATAATGTGAAATAATGCAGTATTCACAATATAGAAATATTAAATCTCGGGCTGGAGAGATGGCCTAGCAGTTAAGAGTGCCGACCGCTCTTACAGAGGACCGGGGTTCGATCCCCAGCACCCACATGGCGGCCAAGAACCGTCCGAAACTCCAATTCCAGGAGAACTCCAGTTCCAGGGGAATCCGAGCCTCTTCTGACCTCCGCGGCATTGCACGACACGGATGCACAGACTTGCATGCAGACAGTACATTCATACACATACAGAAATAAATAAAATTTAAAAAAAAAGAAAAAAGAAATATTAAATCTCAAATCCCTTCCAAACTTGTGTGTACTGTGGCTTTATTCAGGAATAAAGTTGTATTTCATAGGCTGTCAACTTACAAACATGTTTCCATATGTTGTATTTAATTCAATTTCCTATTTCAATACGTTTAAACTATTCTAAAGGCAATCCATTTTAATTACAAAGAACGTACACCTTTCCCTCATTTTTTGGAAAGCTGTAATGAAGGTGTTTTATGTGGTAAGTCATCTTCAGTACCTTCAAAGTCATCAAATGTGGTTACTAAGCTATGACCATTCTTCTTAAAGCAAGGTACGGTGTGAAACTGTGAATGATCATCCTCAAACAATGAAGTAGACCAATAGCAAGGAATGAAAAAAAAAAAAAACCACAGACTTTCACATTTTATCTAAAAAGCAAGATGGGCTGCAGTTTTCATGCTTGCTGTGTAGACTATGAGAAGCAGGATGTGAGCTGACAGGAATCTCTGACCACTGGTGTAGAGACCACTCCTGTTGTCATACTGGCTATGTCTGCTAAGATACTACTCTTTCCAGGATCAAATATATTATAAAAAGGTACAGAAGGAGAAAAATAATTGGAAGTTTCAAGAAGACGCACAGCTTTGAAATTGTTTGCTGGAATATGAGCCTTCTCACTAATGCAAAACTCACTCCTAGAATGGTTGACAGACGATGGCTGAGGACCAATAACACACATTCATATTAATATTCTTGTTAAGGTAGCATTCAAGTATAAGTTCATCAAACAATCAAAACACATTGTATCATGAATTTTTTTTGTGTGTTACTGAATTCGGAAAAAAGTAAAAAAAAAAAAAACACCACCACTCTCCACCACTCTAGGACTGGGTGACTGTGAATCTTCTCTGTCACCTTGACTACATAAAGAATCTCGATAGTCAGATGTTTTGTTTGTGATGGTGTTTCTAGAGAGGCCTAAGGGAAAGAAGACCCACCTTGAATTTAGGTGGCAGTGGCTCCACCCCATGGGCCGAACACACAGATAGACAAAACCAGAAAAGGTGAAAGCAAGCTGGGAATTGACTTCCATCACTCTCTGCCTACAGACTGTGGATGCTGGTCATACTCCTCCCAGAATATCTAGAGTGGCTGTCACTACCTTACCCTCCCCTCTGTGATAGACTAAACCCTCAACTGTGAACCTTCAACTGTGAATCAGTTCTCCCTGAAGTAGTTTTGTCCAAGATTTTGTCACAGCACTGAGAAAAAACATCCAGTTGAGATGTATAATAAAATATGCCTTTAATTTAAAGGATGAAAAATATACTGAAAATTGAATAAATAGTTAAAATGAATTAAATGTAAATCATGACAAGGAGTCTCAAAATCATATATGATTCCTTTCTAAGTTCAAACTATAATTGCATCAAAATTTAAACAGCATTCTTGGATTTGTTTTACAAGTATACATGCAAGAAACTATTTCTATAATAATTTATAAATCTGTTCATTATTCTTACCCAGCAGCAAGAGAGCAGGGGCTGTGTGTAAACCACTCCTTTGTGTCTTTGCATCACCTTGATTTCTGCCATAATTATGGAGGACAGTTGTCATGTGCAGTGTTACAAATTTGTATCAAGGGAACAAGTCTGAGTGTAATTGAAAGCTCCCCTGAAAACATTGGCCCACCAGTGTTGACAGTAGAAAAGATTCCTCTCCCTCCTTCCCAGTGGTTAATAGGAAACCCGATTCATATGCTTTCATCTAAGGAGCCTGTCTAGACTGATTCCCAGGGAACTTCATCAGTAAAGGACTCAGGAATATCCTCTCTTTTTTTCTTCCCTGTCTCATTCCCCCACTTCCTCATATTAATAGCCATTCATATTAACAGAATTACAAAGCCACACCCAGAATGCTGCCTCTGTTCCTGCATTCAAGGCAAGACCTAGCAATATAGATGTTACACTATAAGAATTTTTCTAAGCCTAGGGAACAACCTGCGGAAGAGGGGGCGTGGTAGAATGTAAGGGCTGCGATTGGGGTGAATGGTGAAACTACAGCAATGTAGTCTGGACACTCATTTGATCAACTTGATTGAACAAACAACCTGTCACCCCCCACTGGATGGTGGGGCTGTAGGTGTTTGGGCACAACAGCCTGCAGATAGGTTTTGCATGAAGGATGCTTGTACTCATGGATTATCACTTATAGCTAAAAATGAAAAAAAAAATCTGAGAGAAAGATGCAGGACAGTTATGGCAGAATGCATGATCTGGGAAGGGGTGGGGGTGGGGGGGAGGGAAAGGGAAATAAGCCTGAACTGAATTGGAAAAAAATGTATGAAATGCACAAAGCATCAATAAAAATTAATTAAAAAAAAAAAAAAAAGAATTTTTCAAAGAATTTTCATAAATTAAGAGGGCATTCTTTGACTAAGATTGGGGTCTGCTGCCTATTTCCACAATTCTGAGCTGTGTTTTTGTTTGCTTGAGCTTTCAAGCTCTTGTGTAGCTGCCAGAAGAGTCATTGGCAGCTGATAGGCTTTCTAGACCTCAGTGGATGAACTTGCTCTGAGAAACACTGGGCACTAACTTGACAGGGCAAGCTGTAGCAAACATATCAGAATGTATGGCTATGTTAGGGTGCCAATGGGGAAAGAGGGTACAAAGATGACTAAGATGTTCTGTATGAAATAGGTGGATCTTTGTGAGTTCAAGGCCAGCCTGGTCTACAGAGTGAGTTCCGGGACAGCTGGGGCTACAGGGAGACCCTGTCTCGAAAAGACCAAAAAAAAAAAAATTAAATTAAAACTATACGAGATTTTAAGAAGGAATAATCGTATAGAGACCTTTATCAGCAAAGTCTGAAGCTCCTCTGCAGATCAAAGAGGGACCATTCTGAAGATGGAACATTTTTATCTGAAGGATACATTGCAAGTCTAATGATACAGTGCTTTTTTTGATGTGCATATTTATAAAAATGATACCCATCATCATAGTGTACAAAACACTGCAGAGTATCTACATAGGCAAATATTCTAACTAGAATCCCAACACTATAGGGAGTTGACCCAGGGACTAACAAACGATCCATGAAATTACAATTGTACATCACAGGAAAAGAACACATCAACAGATGCAACAGAGGGCTTAAGAACAAGAGCTCTTGCAGCTGTATTTCAGGCAAGGGATCACATATGAGGGTAAAATTCTAGGAGACTTCTCATTTGTGCCACATAACATCATTTCCCATGCAGAACACATTTTTGGTTATGATATAAAGACATTCACCCTTATTTATGCTTTCATTAAAATTTTCCATTTTTCATTATATATATGGTGTGTAGAATTTATTTAATACATATTTGACTTACAGATGTTAGTTTATATGTTGTTATGACTATATTATTTTATATGAACATGATAAGAGGGGCCATGATAAAAGTCAGGGTATGCATAAATTTTTGTTGCAAAGATATTTTCTTTGTTAAATTCAAATTAAAGTAATTATAATTTTCTGACTTTTAATTTGTGTATGTGTGTGTGTGTATGTTTGTGTGTGTGCATGCACATGCATGCCATGGCATGGATCTGGAGGTCAAAGGGCAGAGGTCAGAAGAGAGCATCATCAGATTCCTCTGGAACTGGAGTTAAAGATAGATTTTAGCCACCATGTGGGTGCTGGGAATGGAACTCAGGTCCTCTGCAAGAGCAGTTGCTACTATTAACCACTGAGCTATCTCTCCAGCCCCAAGACATTCTCAATTTTATTAATGTTGCTGTGGTGGTTTGAATGAGAGTGTCCCCCATAGGCTTTAAGTATTCAGACATTTTGTCTCCAGTTGGTGGCACTATTCTTGGAGGTCTTAGAAGGTGTGGCCATGCTGGAGGAATTATGTCATTGGGGGCGGGCATAGTGAGTTTAACAAGCCTTGGGGTCTCCAGTCTCTCTCTCTCTCTCTCTTTTCCTGTGCTCATTGTGATACGTGAACCTCAGCTTGCTGCTCCAGCCCTGGCCACCATGCCTCCAGCCATAATGGACTCTGATTCCCTGGAACCTTCAATCGTAAGCCCAAATAAACTCTTCCTTTTTTTTTGGTCTTTTTGAGAGAGGGTCTCCCTGTAGCCCCAGCTATCCTGGAACTCACTCTGTAGACCAGGCAGGCCTTGAACTCACAAAGATCCGCCTGCCTCTGCCTCCCAAGTGCTAGGGTTAAAGGTGTGCACCACCACGCCTGGCTATAAACTCTTCCTTTTATAAGTTCCCTTGGTCATGGTGGTTTTATCACAGCAACAGAAAAGTGACAAATACAGCTGCTTAGGAAAACTTAATTAGAACTATTCCCTGAAACATCTACTTTTCATGAGCTAAATTCCTTGAAAGTTACGAATATCAATCATGACCTAAAAATACCAGTTCAGTCATCATGCTATATGAGAGACCTATATTCATCACAGATAGGCTGGGAACAGCTAGCATTATGTTATTTCCAATTTCTATTTGGAAAATCTTTGCACAAATGTGTTTCAATAGAACTTAGAAGCCAGAAATATTAAATCACACAGAGATTCAGAGCACTTTCAGTTGGAGATAAAACTTCTTCAGTAATCAGAAACACTGACTCCCATTTAGGGAAGCTCTTAAACTATTTCAGTGTTGATGAATGAATAATGAGCTACGAGGGACATTTTCTTATGTGAAATTTGTGCTAATGAAAAGCAGATTCAAATGTTAATTTACAGATGATTTTGAGTTATTTTGGCCAATAACAGCAAATGTTGTGATGGAGTTCTCATGGTGAAATTCTCACAGGTATTTGGACCCAAAGTTCACCATGGCTTTTGATATTTCTAAAAATATCTACTATATAATGTCACAGCATGTTCTTTGAAAGAGCCCCGTGTACTGTCTTCATTTAACATCCAACACGATTCTCACTTCTGTTCATAACTCTCAATATAGATCCCAGGATCTAGCTCTGTTTTCAATTCTTTAAATTAACCTGGACTCCCTCACCTTCGCAATGGAAGTTCCTCTGACCTTGTACTTGAGTATGCATGTTCATTTTTCCCAGTGATCCCATTCATCTTTTGTGGATAATGTAGGCTGCATGGCGGGGCCTGTCACCCTGGGCTGAGGTGTCCATCCTCT
The DNA here is from genome assembly GCA_009823505.1 of Rhizomys pruinosus. Lineage (NCBI taxonomy): Eukaryota > Metazoa > Chordata > Mammalia > Rodentia > Spalacidae > Rhizomys > Rhizomys pruinosus. Next base: position 58,588 of record VZQC01001442.1, on the reverse strand, counting down.
GGAAATCCAGTTTTCCTACACTGTTCCTATCTTTGTATACATGATATGATGCATGATTGTTTACCTGATTGGGATCTACATTAGACTGTGAACTCTTAGAAGACTAGAATCTCATTGCATGTTTCAACATTAAAGTCCCTACACTTATGACAAAAATATTATCCAAATTGTATTTAACAGATCAGCCTATAACAGACCCTGAATAGTAGACTAAAAATGTATAATTATAATTTGAGAATAGCATCATTTATTTTTGATATAATTTTATTTGTTTAGATTCCTATGAAGGTTTGGCTGCAACAGAAAAGAAAAGGAACTGTTTATGTCTGCTTTTATTTTCATTACAAATAAGCGATGCAGCCTGTTTTACTGGAAGCCATTATGCCTAGGGAAGCAATATGCAGACAGGGCTGGAAGTAAACTGATAATTCAAATGTTGATGGTTCTATTACCCCTGCTCTCACTGTGATCTACAACTATCTGTAATCACTTAGTATTCTTTGGACTCATTTTCCATATTTGAAAAACAATAGTGATAGAGTGAGAGGCATGGACATAATGGCATTTGGGGTTTACAGAGGTAATTTTAAAGTTTGAATCTGTCTTAGTGAGTGACCTTGGAAAGGAAGTACCTATATTTCACAATTCTCAATCGCTTTTGCTGCAAATATTTAACTACAACTAAGTATATAATAGATATTAAAATGAGCACTGCATGGAAAATATACAGGCATATAATGTGTAATGCACAGTTAATGAAAGGTGTTATCCTAAAACATGCAAGACCACCAGAATTTATGCAATTGACTGAAAAAGATTATCTCATATTTTAAAATATAATGGATTAATATATATGAATGGATATAGTCACATGCATATATATATATTTGGGAACATGTATTAAAAAATTTGTATATACACATATACTATGTGTATATCCATATATGTATACATGATAGACACTTTGTGTTTTTTATAGGTATATTTTATTCATATTAGTCCATTTTACTCACATTGTCATTTCACATTTACACAGCTGTGTGAGGGTTGGTATTATCTTTGCTTTGTATACAAAAAAAAGAAAGTTAAATCAAGCATTATCACCTTTTTTTTTTTGAGTTCACAGTATACAGAAAGTCTGAGAAAATATAACTCTGTTAAAGGTTTTGAAAAATTGCTGCCTGTTAAAGAAATATCAGTTGAAGAGATAGGTTTATTTCCTTCATATCTTCTGGCAGTGAGCCATACATTTCATACATATACATATCTACATATGCATATGTACATGACTTATTCCTACTCCTTGTGTATGGTTGTTTTCATGCACTGACATGGCAAGTGGTGGGAAGAACATGGCTGACCTATAAACTAGGATCCACAAGTTAAATGAGGCTCACTAGCACAATCCACATGTCTACTACCTCTGCTGTGGTCAATGGTACAAATGGCATGTCTAAAGATTTTGTATGTATGCATATATATTCATAATGAAGGACATTTTACTTATAACTATTACCTTAATAAATGAAGTGGATAACTATTATAAAATTATGTTAATTCATTTTTGCATCAATATATTTACATTTTAATGATATCAAATTTGGGGTAATTTTATTGCTGTCCATATACATGTGTAATAATCATGAGATATTGGGAGAGCTATAAGAATACTGTAAATACTTACCACACTATTTTTTCATAAGTTTCACTTACCATTAATACAGCACAAAATCGAATTTCTTTTCGAAAAGACCAAAAAAAAAAAAAACAAAAAAAAAAAAAACGAAAGTGCGATATAGAAAGTTCAGTTAAGGGCTGAAGAGATGGCCTAGCGGTTAAGAGCGCCGACCGCTCTTACAGAGGACCCGGGTTCGATCCCCAGCACCCACATGGCGGCCAAGAACAGTCTGAAACTCCAATTCCAGGAAAACTCCAGTTCCAGGGGAATCTGACACCCTCTTCTGACCTCCGTGGTATTGCACGACACGGGTGCACACACTTGCATGCAGACAGTACATTCATACATATACAGAAATAAATAAAATAAATTAAAAAAAAAAAAAGAAAGTTCAGTTAAAAGCAATGCGGAAGTGATGTTTCTCACACAGGAAGTAACCCCTCCAGGAACTGTCACTAATATTGCAGATCTCAAGCTTCAAGCTTAGAAGACGTATCTTTCTTCCCCTATGCTGAAATTCACACTGTTGTAGGTAGTTCTGTTTTATTATAAAGAGAGGATGATCTACTGTTTTTTTTTTGTTATTTTAGAATTTCAAGCATGAATACTATTTGCATCATTTGACTCCTCCCACTTCCCCTCCAATTCCTTCTTTTTTTTGGTCATTTCGAGACAGGGTCTCCCTGTAGCCCCAGCTGTCCTGGAACTCACTCTGTAGCCCAGGCTGGCCTTGAACTCTCAAAGATCCACCTGCCTCTGCCTCCCGAGTGCTAAGATTAAAGGTGTGCGCCACCATGCCCGGCCTCCCTCCAACTCCTTCTATGCCCTCCCTTCTCAATTTCATGTGCTAGTCTTTGTTATAGTTAAGTATATAATTGCATGTATAATATACATATATGTATATGGTGCACAGAGTCCATTTAATGAGGCTTATGTGTGCATTTCTTTAGGGCTGACCACTAGGAATTGGATAATAAGCAGTTAGTTCCTGGAACTTCAGAACTTCTCTGACCTTCAGAATCCACTGATTGCCTGCCGCTCTTCATCTAGAGGTGGGACCCTGTGAAATGTTCCATCCACCTTGGCATTTTAAATGTATTGCCATCATATGGCTCCCATTAGGCAACCATATTCTCCAGATTCCATGGGTGCCACTTCCCTATCATTTCTAGAATGCATTATCAGGCAGCAGCCGTCCTGTACCTCTGACTCTGACCATCTTTCTGTCTGATCTTCCCTGATATTCCCTGATATTCCCTTGTCTCTGGAGGTAAGAACAAGGAATGAGAGTAACAGATTCTTCCCTAGGGCCTGCAACCTCGCAAACAATGTAGACTTCACAATGTTTAAAGTACCATGCACAGGTTTTCTCTTACTGCAGGTTCTTAATCCAATTAGGAGCTGTCGATTACTATAAGATGAATACACTCCATTGCTAGCAGAGACATTTTGCTGCGCTGGATATTGTTGTGCTGCACAGGCTTTAAAACTGGGTAAATGTCCAAGAAGCAGCCTGACCGTTCCAGAAGCAGGTACTTAGCCTCTGAATTTTAAATCACACTTTAGCACAGTCATGCCTTTCATTCCTGTTGCTCTTCATCTAAGAATAAACACGCACAAGAAGCCATTCTTGTACAAATTCCCAGTCCATTGTAAACTCCATGTAGCTATCTTTTCCAGATGCTCTATAAAAACATGCCATGACTGAAGAATTCTCTTAAACTAAAAATAATAAATATCTTATTAAAAGTGGATATAAATGGTCAAATAGTTCACACTCTCAATATGGTAAAACCAACCACATCGTGACTGACCATAGGAACATGAAATCACTGGTTTCTTTCAAGACACATCCCTTCTAGGGTTCTTCTGAAAAGTAGGTTTCAAGTTTTTCCCTGTTATTGATTCTCACTTGTTGTATCCCTTAGAAACTCAAAAAATATTTTCCTTAAAGCCTTTTAAGTACAGAGAGATAACTAAATAAATCAATCATGGGATTTAGGCAACAAAGGTTTATATGAATTATTTCAAAGCAATACCAAGACCATAGAGTCATTGACAAACCCTTTCCAGAAAAATATGTTAAAGAGTTAAAAAATAATATTAATTTTGCCTTGATTTATTACTAATTTAAGTATACAGAACTTATGCATATGTCTATCTCTCACTGCTTTCTGTACCAATGTCAGTTCCATTAAATGAGGTTGTAACACATTTCTATTTTATTATCATTCAATATGCTGGGAACATCAGTTTCCTGCATTCCTAGCACATATAATGAGAAATCTATACAGCTTTATGAGTTATAAGAAGAGCAGAGAAATAAAAATGTGAAGCATTTATAGCCTTAATTTTCTGAATAACAGATAACATTCTTTTTTTTAATTTTATTTATTTTTGTATGTGTATGAATGTACTGTCTGCATGTAGGTCTGTGCACCCATGTCGTGCAATGCCCGGAGGTCAGAAGAGGGTCTCAGATTCCCCTGGAACTGGAGTTCTCCTGGAATTGGAGTTACAGATAGTTCTTAGCCGCCATGTGGGTGCTGGGGATCGAACCCATGTCCTCTTGATAGACATCTTCTCCCATGGCATTTCTGGGCTCCCATGGAGCCACGTGACTTTCTGCTATATGTCTCTTCCCAGTGACTTTAGAACTTATATAGAGAATCACTTTGGTGGCAAAAATGTCCATAGAATATTGTGTTATACTTTTGAGGGGGGTTCTTTTCTATGTGCCATACCGTGCCTTACTGGACAGTTGCAGAGTGTTCTTTAGAAGAAAAGTCATGGGGCTGGAGAGATAACTCAGCAATTAAGAGCAGTGGCTTTTCTTAATAGGACCCAGGCGTGGTTCCCAGCACTCAGATGTGGCTAACAATCATCCATAACTCCAGTCCCTGAAGATCCGAAGCCATCTTCTGACTTCCGCAGGCAATGCATAGCATGGATGCACTTACATATATGCACAGATACATTCATATATATTAAAGAAAAAATCAAATATTTTTTAAATAAAAAGTCACATTCTAATCTCAATACTTTTGTGTGTTGGTTATTAAGTTGCTAATGAAAAATGAATAGTTGCTAATTTCCTTTAAAATCACTAATATTTGCTGTTTTAAACATTTAAGACACTATAATTTAATATCTTAAAGAATATTGTAGATAAGCAACTGTTATTATTACATGTTAATTTGTTAGGATCACCCAAGAATGCACCTTATGAGAGTACATGTAGCTAAATAACAGTTATTATTATAATAGACAACAGTGATACCTATCAATCATTTATCTTCCATCTATCATCTATCTTTCTATCATCAATCTATCTCTATCTATCTATTTATCTATCTATCATCTATCTATTACTGTACATGTTGCCCACCTTTCTTTTTGCTATGAACAAATAATTGGCAAGAAGCAACTCAAGAGAGAAGAACTGTAGTCTGCCTCACAGTTGGGATGAAGTCCATCTTGGCGGGAAAGGCATGCTGCAGGAGTAGAAGGCTGCTTGGTCACCTCAAGGTGGATCAGGAAGCAGAGGTAGAGGGCAGCTCTGACTCAGCTGGCTTTCCCATTTTCTTCTCTTTAATTCAGTCCAGATCCAAATGCATGGGACGGTACCACATACCCTTAGGGTGGCACTGTTCTCCATAGTGAGTTAAGTCTCTGTGACAACACCCTCACAGACATGTGTCATGTGTCCTAGGTGATTCCAAATCTAGTCAAATTGGCAAAACGATTGATTATCACATTGTACAATGGAAATTTTGATTTCTGAACTTTTTTAGAGTCTCCAATTATGTTTTATTGTCCAAACTTATCTCTGTGTAAGATGCATTATTAATTAGTTTTTAACAGAAAAGAGATTCCATCAATTATTCATTTCATATTGCATGTCAAACAATTTACATCAACTGCACTGTGAGAAGAATAACATTCAACATTCAGTTGTTGATATACATAGATTTAGATGGACGTGCTGTATACAAAACAGGCAATGTCATTTTGGCCCGTGTTCCATTTTCTTTTTTATTTTATTTTATTTATTTTTTATGTGTATGAATGTACTGTCTGCATGTAGGTTTGTGCATCCATGTCGTGCAATGCCATGCATTTGCACGACATGGATGAGGGTGTCAAACTCTCCTGGAACTGGAGTTAAAGACGGTTCTCAGCCGCCATGTGGGTGCTGGGAATTGAACCCAGGTCCTCTGCAAGAGCAGTCGGCGCTCTTAACCACCAGGCCATCTCTCCAGCCCCCCGTTTTCTTTTTATTCTGTTATTGTGAGCTATCTTCATTTCTTTGCAATTTTCATTCATTGCATGATTATTTATTCTTTTTGGTCAATTTAAAGTGCATCATTATTGTTTTTTGTTTGTTCATTTTTTAATTTTTTTTTATTTATTTTCGTATGTATATGAATGTACTGTCTGCATGTAGGTTTGTGCACCCGTGTCGTGCAATGCCTCAGAGTTCAGAAGAGGGCGTCAGATTCCTCTGGAACTGGAGTTAAAGACGGTTCTCATCCACTATGTGGGTGCTGGGGATCGAACCTGGGTCCTCTGCAAGAGCTGTCGGTGCTCTTAACCGCTAGGCCATCTCTCCAGCCCCATCATTATTGTTAATTTTTTGTCTTACACTGAGTTAATCTACCCTATCGTCAAAATTTTAAGCTTTGTGTTTCACAGTCACACTCAACCCACTCATTTGACAGTTTATCTTTCTGTGACTATTGCCAGAAGGAGTTTACAAGAGTCTCTCGGCCTTGAAGTTGACAGAAGCTATTTCTTCCCAATGGTCTTTTCCTATTGTTATTTTCAATTCAGATCTTTAGCCATAGTGATTAAAGTCAGTAACAATGTGCTTTTTAACAGAATAACATGTTCTGAATTCTCGAACAAGATTTTGACATTTTTAAAGTGTTTTCATCTATGGGAACTTAAGAATCCTTGGGATAATAACTTGAACTTGGATTTGTTAGTGCATTCTCTCATTATTATTGAATCAAATGAAATATTAGTAATCCATACTTATTTTCATTTCCTCTGTAATTTTTTCCCAATACTTTCTGGATGATGTTTTCCAAAATCTAAATATTTTCCCATTCCGTTACTAAACTGGAGGTCAGCCCTTATCTGATGATTCCCACAGTCTTTAAGCAGATATCAACATCAAAATGATGGTCTGGTTTATGTCATGTTTGGTATATAAGAATGCAATTTAAAAATGCATTCCTTTGAAAGATCTGGTGAGAGATGTTAATCTTTATATACTAACATGTGATAGGGATAAATGCCAGAAAAGTTCTATATTATGTTTTAATGACCCCCACCACCACTGTCAGAGTGTTTTTAAAAAAAATCTTGTGCAACAAATGGGGCTGGAGAGATTCTCAGTAATTAGAGCACTGGCTGCTCATGTGGAGGACCAGGTTTGAGTCCTAGCACTGACAAGGGTGCTATTCTGAATAGCAGATTCTGAATCGCTATTCTGACCTCTGTGGGCATTGCATGATACAGATACAATAACACACATATAGGCAATGCACTCATACACGTAAAATGAAAATAATCAATAAAATATTTAAAATCTTGTGCAACTCACTTCACAAACATTATGTCCAGAAAACTAAGGTTATAGCTTTGTTTATTTTGTTTTATATCAAATGCACATTTTCTCATAAAAAAGCATATTCGAGTTATAAAATAATTTCCCCAGATAGCAAACTTTCTTTTAGTTATGAAAAAATGTAATTATTAAGAATTTATCTTTCTTGTCCAAAATTAACATTCATCTTTCTTTCAAGTTAATGTATTTTGATTTGAAATGATGTTGAACTCAGAAAAAGTAATAGGAATTATAACAGCTAATGCTACTTAATTATCAAATATCACGCTGTCTTATGATTTTGTGTCATGCAGTTTATCTCCTCCAAAATGTTATGATTTAGAGTCTGTTCCTATCTTTATTTTATCAAGGAAAATAATGTGACATCAATGTGTTAATTATCTTTTCCAAGAGAACAAGACAGGGGAGCCGCATATCTGGATACTGGAAAAGATGCTGGATTGGCAATAATGCCTGAACTAAACTTAATATCTATGACAGAGTGTGTCTATGTAAGGAATGTGTATAATGGCATGTGTCTGTGTGTGCATAAAACTCTTGTGGATGATGAAGTTGTGATTCTGCAGTAGTGTTTGAAACTCTCCTAAAAATATCTTTATGTTCAAGAGTCAGCTGTGTGTAAAAATTACTTTTCTCTTGCCCTGAGGAAGGAGGAAGACTTTTTGGTTTATGGTTCCACCATGGGGAGAAGGTGTGGCAGCCAGAGGAGGTCAGAGCAGGAAGCTGGGCTCTCATAGCCGGGATGCCGAGTGTCAGGATGGAGGTGGGCAAACTACACACTCTTAAAGCCTTCCCCCAGCGCCTTGCTTTCTGAAGAATGGCTACGCCTCCTAAATGTTCCATGACCCTCCCCAAACAATGCCACCAGCTAGGGATCAAGTATGCATAGACCTGGAGCCTATGGGGAACGTTCATTCGAAGCACCGCACTACGCATCAATTGTGTTCACATTTGTGTTCACATATTTTGAAACATGAAATGAAGAGAATTGTAAATTTTTTAATAATACTTTTACTGATGTTTTGTGTATTTCAGACATCAGTTTTCAGGTCAATGTAGACATATTCCCCTTTCCTTCCACTCCACCCCAGAACATGAATTCTGCCATACATGTCCTGCATCTTTCTTTCAGCCTTTTTTTTTTTTAATTTTATTCATTTCTGTATGTGTATGAATGTACTGTCTGCATGCAAGTCTGTGCACCCGTGTCGTGCAATGCAGCGGAGGTCAGAAGAGGGTCTTGGATTCCCCTGGAACTGGAGTTCTCCTGGAATTGGAGTTTCAGATGGTTCTCGGCCGCCATGTAGGTGCTGGGGATTGAACCCGGGTCCTCTGTAAGAGCGGTCGGCGCTCTTAACCGCTAGGCCATCTCTCCAGCCCCTCTTTTAGCCTTTTTAAAGCTTTTCTCCTCAAAGGTTTATTGTTTCGGGCAGAATTTAACTATATCAGTTTGTTCTTTGGCCCAGTCTTTATGTTGTTATTGTTCTCTCCCTATTGTATTGCTCTAAAATATGCCTATATAAATTATATATAATATATATATATAATATATTAGAATTAAATCCTCCAGGAATAAACTGGATGCTAACTCTGATATATGTTTGTTTAGGAGTTCACATTTTCTCTTTAATTTTATATTACTCTAAAATATGAATACATACCTTCCTCCCATATAGATTAATTTTCATATATCTGAAAGTAAATGGTAAGTGAATTCTAGGGCTAATTAAGAGATTCAACTTAAAACATCACAGTTGCTTTCAGATACAAAGAAATATAACAATAACGGTGCTCAGCTTTCCTTTCAACTGGGGGATAGGTACGGTGAAAGAATTATAACTTTTAAATCAAAGCCCATGAATTTGTAGGCTTTAAAATACCTTTTAGTAACACTTGATTTTTGAATCTGGCTTGTACATGTGATTCGTATGTTTGTAAACATTGTTTTATAAAGAATAAACCCACTGGATAAAGCTGTTACCCACTACAAACTCCTCATGACCTATTTGTTAAGCCACTTGACTTTTTTTTTTTTTTCTGTGCAATGTAAGTGATACTCAGAGTTCCCATTCCTTCCTTAAGTTTGCATCTGGTTCAACTGGTTCATGCAAAATCAGCCATTTTGGACTCCATCTGCTGTATGGAAGAAATCTTTAACAGTGCACAGCTCTGACCCACACCATTTTATCACTGGAGTTGCAATTTCTAAATAGATTTCAAAAATAATGATGTTCAGTTTCTACTTTTAGATACCAGTGAGATAACACCTGTCTAGACAGATGGTCTCTGGATTGTGAAACTAAAGACAGCTGAGAAGCAGAAAAAATCAAGTCAGTGACTAGTGTGAAACCATTAGAATCTCTTGTGGGAACATTTTAGCCCCTGAAAAACACTTTCTATTAAAGACGTATGGCAAATTTGAACATGGCATGAACAGGAATTAGATGCAAAGAAATTGAAAGAAAAATTAGCATGAATAAAAGATCAAAGCCACCCATCATTGTATAGAATGGGCCATGGATGAAATAATAGTGTGCATTAAACAAACAGGGTCATAGTGGTCTTCACTCAGAGAAAAACAGTCCCTAGCTTAGGAAAACCTTGTAACAAGAGAATGAGTTTTTTCCTGCTACTCCTGTGGCATTGTGATAGAACCAGGAAGTTCTTGGCCAGTACTTTCTGCCAGTTATTCTGCAGTCTATGCAAGTAGGATATTATTTTTCATTATGTTAAGAAAATAAAGTGTATCTGGAAGCACACTGATTGATCCCACCACTACAGGCAGCCACTCTGCTAAATATGCCTCTGCAAGGTGTAGAGGACTAGCTTTTTGGGGCGTGATGTCATATTCAGGATGGATACACAGGGAAGGCCATGAGTGCCATTACATCCATGTCCTAACATGATGGAAATGAATCTCTACTAATCTGCTTTAGAGTTTTAAGTATTCTTCCCAATTAAATTTATTAATTGAGAAGTACAATGATTTTGAACTAGAAAACATTTTTTATACTGGCTATCAGCAAGAAGCTCCATATAGTAAATGCCAATCTACATAAACACTATTCAAGTCTAAGTGGACAGGCAAAAAATATCGAGCTTCTTTTATTTGTTCTGGTGAATGACTTTAGAATTTGTTGATGAAAAAAAAAAAGGACCTTTTGTGCAAAAATCAATTGTAGCTTAGGTATGAGAGAAAAAGACACAACTTAGTCTGAATTTTAGTCCTGAAACCTAGGGCAAGTTGATGAGCTTTCAAGCATTTTAACACTTACACTGAGAGACTACTCTGGGGAGTAAATGAATTAGTCCTTTTTTTATTTTCGAGACATGGTTTCCCTGTAGCCCCAGCTGTCCTGGAACTCGCTCTGTAGACCAGGCTGGCCTTGAACTCATGAAGATCCGCCTGTCTCTGCCTCCCAAGTGCTAGGATTAAAGGTGTCCTTATAAAGGACTTGAAATCTATAGGGCGGCAGATAACCCATGGCATCGTTGTACTCTTTTATTTTAGTCCAATGTTTTGTGAAAATTACACACACACACACACACACACACACACACACACACAATGTAACTTAGTCATACTAACCCTATTCTAGAATGCTGTAAAATGTTGTTCTCTGACCCTGGCATAGCTGTTACATAGACTCACACCACTGTGCTTACCTACACAGGATCAAGCCAGTTAATGTTCTAGCATGGAAAGGAGAGGAGTTCTCAATGCCATAACTTCAGCTGAGGGCCATTATTATTTTCTGTATTGTTTTAGTTAAACAGAAATAGTCTTCTGAATACTGTTCCAGAGTTGGGTGATTAACTTGCTGATCTAGTCAATTCACACAGTTTGTTTCGCTCAAAATGGAAGCATTACTTGTCACTCAAGACACATTGTATTTGTCTTCAGTACATTCTATCATAACCAAAAGTAATTGCACAGAATGAACAAATTTCTTTCCACATTAGGCAGTTTTGCTAATTCTAATAGCTTTTTATCTAAAACCAATTATTTTTCAAAACCAATGAACTTTAATGTATGTTAAGATATTTTTACCACATTATTTTCACAGTTGGCTACACTTATTTAACCAGTAGATAATTTTCAAAGGAACAAAACCATTTGCACTAAAGTTACTGCAAGACATTAATTCAACTATAGCATTCTTGTTTAAACATTCTTGTATATTATAGACAGTTAAAGTATTTATGCTATTTGAATAAAACTGAATAAATATCATTACATCACATGCAGAGACAATTCACTGAAACAGCATATGATGAAAAATGAGATATATTTATAAGTTTAAAGTATTATAAATAATATTTGTGAAAAGGCTATGCTCTGTATCTCAATTATTTTATCTTCTTCACTTTTTCAAACGAAAGTCCATACATTTTAATTGATTGCATTAGAACTATGTTTAAGTGTGAGGATTCAATGAGTCCCCAGATCACATTTGTACATTTGTTTGTTAATTTATCCCCTTTCCACTGTCAAATTATCTATATGATATGCATTCAGTTTCCACCACTATACATCTACATATACTAACCCACACTCTGCTTGACTAGCTTGAGTCAAGGTTCTTTACTGTTTCATGTCATACATGTATCTTAATCACAATTTTCAGATTTTACTCTGTCTTAGTTGACAAGGCTCATGGCTAATAGTCCATATGCAAATGTGTTTACAAGACCAGATGGTATAGCATGTTACACATAAGAACATGATTGCATTTTTGTGATTGTTTTATTGTATCTAGCTTGCTACCTCTATTACTATCACTACATTACATTTTTGACAAGACATGGTTTCCCCATCTTTTAGAGTCACAAGAAGAAATGCTTGAGCTACATTGCTTGGAGGCATCAAAAAGAATGAAGGACCCTAAATAAACAACATATCTCAAACAACATAATTTTTATATCATGTCTTTTATTTCCTTTCTGTTATTCCAGAGTTGAGGATTAAACATGAGGGCAAGCACTTGCCAGTTAAATGTTCTACCACTGAGATAATCCCCAACACTCATATGTGTTTTAGATAAATAAACCTTTTGTTTGTTTCCCACTGTCATATATAAAATCTCTGTTATTTAAATTATTGATGTGCATGTGGATGTGTATGTGGATGTGTGTCTGTGTGGGTGTCTGTTTCCACAGAGGCCCAAAGAGTGTGTCATATTCCCTGGAGCTGGAGTTATAGGCAATTGTCAGTCATGGGACATGGGTAATGGGGACTGAACTTCAGACCTCTGCAAAAATAGCAAGTGCTATTTTTGCTGCTGAGCCTTCTCACTTGTCCCCAACTTTAAACTTTCCTAAGACTGCTTCCTTAAATCAGTAGATTTGCTTTGTTTAAGAACAGGGACAGCTATAAGAATTGTATAAGAGAGCCTTATTCACTCAACAGTATACTTATCACAATATGTCTTTTTCACACTGCAGTTACACAACCTGATCACAAGTAACCCTCCCCTACTAAGAGAAGGATCTTTGGGGTTCCTGGACAATACTGAGAAACACTCTATTTTCCCCGGCACATCTGCCTTCTTGTTTACCATAGAGAGGCCCTGTCTTTATAAAAGCATCCTCTCCTCCCTTACTATTAGTAAGCGTCACTCCTCTACTGTATGTTGTTCATTTCATGTGTCATGGCTGTCATGTGTCTGATACATGTGTGAACTACTTAATCTGTTACAAATATTTCAAGCTATTTCCATTCTTCTTTACATGTTTTAGCCATTAGGACCTTAATCATTTTTTTTTTTTTTTGACTTTTCCAGACAGGGCCTCCCTGTAGCCCCAGCTGTCCTGGAATTCACTCTGTAAACCAGGCTGGCCTTGAACTCACAAAGATCCACCTGCCTCTGCCTCCCAAGTGCTAGGATTAAAAGCATGTGCCACCACACCCGGCAGGATCTTAATCATTTTTAAAATGATCAGTTGACTAGAATAATTTCTAGTTATTTTTATTTCTAGTATTCTTTCTAGATTTCAAAGCTATAGCTAACTATATTCCAGATTCCCTTAGACTGGATCACTGATTGAATACATATTAATTTAAATCATACATGTATGGTAATACCAATAATGATTACATATTCGTGAGATTAATCAATAATGCGTTAAATTGAAAAATATCCTATTGTGCTATTTTATGCTAATCACAGCTGTTAATGCGCAGAATTACTCATTCCTGTGGGATGTTCAACAGATAGTTATAGAAACACAGAATCTTAATGCTGATAATGGGCGTGGATTTACTACTGTAAGTTTTTTTTAAAGTTTCTTTTTTTTAATTTTATTTATTTTTGTATGTGTATGAATGTACTGTCTGCATGTAGGTTTGTGGTGTCGTGCAATGCTGCGGAGTTCAGAAGAGGGTCTCAGATTCCCCTGGAACTGGAGTTCTCCTGGAATTGGAGTTACAGATGGTTCTTAGGCCCCATGTGGGTGCTGGGGATCAAACCCGGGTCCTCTGCAAGAGCAGTCGGTGCTCTTAGCCACTAGGCCATCTCTCCAGCCCCCTACTACTGTAAGTTTTTTTTTGAAAGACTAAATGAAGGTAAATTTTATTTTATTTTATTTTTTTATTGATGCTTTGTGTATTTCATACATCATTTTCCAATTCAGTTCAGGCATATATCCCCTTCCCTTACTGTAAGTTTTAAAGATGTATAGGTATACTAACAGTATCTAATTGGGTATAAAACTTTTAGGTCAGAAATTTGTCCACCAAATTTTGTTAATTACCTCATATTTTGCAGGGCAACATCCTGTATCTAAGTGAGTCGCAGTCTGTTAAGTTTCTATATGAAATGATTAAGCACATTTCCTCAGAATGAAAACTAGGAGGCAGTAAAGGGGCGACAATCAGAAAGCCAGAGATTCAGACAACTTATTAAATAGTCTCAGCCTTGTATTTTTCAATGATAACTGTGCTTACCTTGACATGCACTGTCCCTTAACTTGCCTTAGTTGATGACATAAAATAAAATATAGAAAACTATTTTTTTTTGACAAAGTGCAAGCTGCTGTAAACTCAAAGTGCTTATTTAAAAATTTCTGTAATTTTAGCCAGGTATGGTGGTACATGCCTTGAATCCTAGCACTTGGGAAGCAGAGGCACGCAGATCTTTGAGAGTTCAAGGCCAGCCTGGTCTACAGAGTGAGTTCCAGGACAGCTGGGGTTACAGGGAGAACCTGTCTCGAAAAGACTAAAAAAAAGAAAATTCTGTAATTTTGTCACTGTTGATTTTTAGGAAAGCCCTCATATATGAAGATATATATGAAGATATATCTGTCGATTTGATCAGTTTATCAGTTTACTTTCTTGACATTTTGACTGCAAATTTAAAGGTTGTTTAACCTTTCCAATGCAGGCTGCATTTCACGTTAAAAAACAATTGTTTATCTGCTAACTGGATTTACTGCTATATATGAAAAACCAAATATAAAAATTAATAACAACACAATTTTCATCTTGTGTGGCACCTAGCTTTCAGGAAAGAATATAGTTTTAGATATGTACTACAGAAATATCTGCCCAGTGCTTTGTGAACATCATAATAAGGGAATATATGTCTTAAAATTAAAAGCTCACTACTTTACTTTCTTAAGTTATATTAGAAGTAAATTCAAAACTAAATGTGCTGGAAAATTAGATCTGATTTTGACTCCAGAGTATTGTTCAATTTTGTAAGTTTAAATAAGAGAAAAGTTGTTTAATCAACATGCCAAGAATAATGGATAAAATATCCAGAGTTCCCCCTGTATTTATGTTTTCAATCCAATTAATTGGGTCTTATAACACAAATTAGAACAGAAATTCAATACAAATACTTTAGCTTCATATTCCACAATTAATGAGATTCCGAGAAAGGAGGATAATTGGAAGACCCCTGTATTTCTAAATAAATGCCCAAAAAAATTAACTGCATAAAAAATTCTTGATTAACATTGTAAAGTATTGAAAACAAAACTACAAATAAGTATAACCCTTAAAACACCAACCAAAAGCATCTCATCATGATATTTTTAATATGTTTCTGTCCATATAAACAAACACAATAATAAAAGTGATGCCCTGTTATTTGATGATATGCTGCCATTATTGAATTAGATATCACACAGAGATTTTACTATATGAAAATATAATTATGACATTCTATTCATTTTTGATGTTCTATATTTAAATTAAAACATGTTATTTAAAAACTTATCAATTGCTAGCCAATAAAATTGATGGAACTTTATTGAATATTATAAACTTAACTTAATGAGCTTATTTGAAAATGCATGCTTTCAAGTTGCTCTTTTTTGTAATTTTCTTTAGAATAGCAGTCAAAATTAATCTGAAACTATAATTTGTGATGAAAAAAATTAGTAATGTCTCTTCATAAATACTAGAAGTGTCCTTTATGTTCCATTCAAAATGATATATCTACAATTGTCATAAAAATATCCCTGCCTCGAAAAGACCAAAAACACAAACAAAAATATATTTAAGAAATAAAATAATTCTTTGCAAGAAATCTTCACAGTTCTTAAGTTCTAGTATTTTTCCAGGCCATGTAACAGATAACAATTAATTATAATATAAAATGGACAAAATATTTACTTTTCTATTCTTTTTTTATTTGAATTTGGCGGATTTCCGTTGTGTAGCACAGGTTGGGAAAGGATGCAGCATACAACCTAGGATATATTCCAACCTGATATTCTCCTGCTGCAAGGAGTGCTATGGTACAGGGTTGTACCACCATGAATGGATAGTTAAGATCACCTCTACTAATAGTCATACCGATATTATCTTTAGACATTGTACATATTATATAGATGTTTGCAAATCTGGGTTACAATTTTTCACTAAGTCATTCATTATTTAAAATCTTATTTTATTTTTTAATACTTTTAGTATTAAAAAAGTATTAATACTTTTGTTTATGTTGAAATATGAGAACTATTATTAATATAATCACTATATTTATTTTTTGTTTTAATCAAGCTTAAGAAAAGGTGGTTCACTTAAATATTATCTGGTCTTAGAGAAACTAAGTCTTAGGTGTATACATTAGTTTAACAAAATCATCAAGAAGCTACCTCCCCAAAGACCAGCTCTTGTAGTTTTCTAGGATGCTGTGCAAGCTCTTAAGGCAGAAAATCAATCAATGGTCCAACCCCAGCTTTAAAACCTAATAACCACAACAATGATGGGCATGGCAAACTATAGCAGTGCATTAGTGTCAGTTTTATTTTGGGGGTCTCTAACTGGACTTAAAGCCCACTGAATAGGAGGAGGCTCATATGTACCACTGTAAACAGAGCCAAATATACAATATATAATTGGACATGTCATAGATCCTAGAGAAAACCCTCTCATACCCATAGACAAACATAATTTCTTTCTGTATGCTAAATATTTACAGATAAGTATACTATTCACCACTCATCAAATGTCTTTTTTTTTTTTTTTTTTCAGTAAATGGCTGCCATCGACATTCCTCAATGGGTCATACTCAAGAACTGTCTGTGAGATTCCCAGCCCTTAGTGACACAGCTACAGTGGAACCACCTCTACATCCATGGCCCACAGAACAGAGTGGAACATAAGGTAGGGAGAACTCTAATGCATCTCTCACTGAAGCTTCTTCATGAAAAAGAGGACAAGAAACCCAGAAGGCCAAAGTGGGGATAATAAGATACTGAAGAGTTTGTGTCCCTGGATAAGACTCAGGTATTAAATCTCACTCAGGAACCATTGAGGAGGATGGGGCAGAAGGATTGTAAGAGCCAGGGTGTTGCATAATCACAAAGAAGCAGAGATTTCCACATCCTAGGAACTGGCACTTATGAACTTACAGCAATGGTGACAGCACGCCGGATACCCATGCCAACTCAATCAGACAAAAACCAGGCTAGCACTGGGGCATGGGCACGAAGCTCCACCTTAGCTAAGGAATTATTGGCATCTGATAACTTCTGAGTATGGGGAGTTGATATTCTTTATGGGAGTGACTCTAGATAGGCTGCCTAGACTCCAGTGGATGGACTCATCCAACATCTGGGTATACAAAGTTAACTGGATAGTTCTTAACATATACAGTATAATGTATGAAGTCATGCGGTTAGGCTACTGCTGGGTACAGGTAGGGATTGGGTCTAAATATGATTAAGACGCATTATTTGAAATGCGCAAAATTTCAATAAAAATATACATTGTAGCCAGGCGTGCTGGTGCACTCCTTTAATCCTAGCACTCGGGAGGTAGAGGCAAGCGGATCTTTGTGAGTTCAAGGCCAGCCTGGTCTACAGAGTAAGTTCCAGGACAGCTGGGGCTGCAGGGAGACCCTGTCTCGAAAAGACCAAAAATAAATAAATAAATAAATAAATAAATAAATAAATAAATAAATAAATAAAATAAAAAATAATAAAAAATAAAAATATACATTTAAAAAAATATCATCAAGATAGTTGTGCAGCCCTTGCCTTTTCCTTCTGTCTGTCCTCTGAGATTGCCTTGTTTTGCTGTTAGTCACCCAAGACTGATCCAGCTCACCAGGTTCTATTGCCAGGGATCCTCTAACCATTGGAGTGCCTAGAGCTACACTGGCCCAGCACCTAGCCTCCTACTGGGACCCAGGCCAATTCCCTCTTATTCTGAGCACTCTCCAACATTCAATACACCTTTTTCATGCTTTCTACCTCTACTAGGCAACATGGTATTTTAATTTGGTTTCTGCCCTTTTTTAGAAGCTTGGGTTAGAAACATGAGTATGCATCTACTATCCAAGTCAAAGCTTCCATGTTAAAGAATCACTGTATTTTAATGCTTTTTTTGGTATCACAAGTTTTCATTTATGTTACTTTGATGCTATGTGTACTCTAAAGTTCAACTTAAAATAAAAAAAGAAAAGAAGCAAAAAAAATAAAAGTCAAAGCCTTCTCTCCAATAATTATACTACACAATTTGCAATTGACTTCTATAGAGCTTTATTGTCTATTAAGACTATCAATTTTAAAATGTTTTTCAAATAGCATGTTGCTACTAGTTAACATATGTGGCTCAAAATAACATATAGTATAGAGTTTTGCTAGGAGACAAAAGGCAGATAGTTGTTATGTGATGGTGGTCATGTGTCTGCCATTTGTGAGATTCAAAATCCTTCCCAGTACAGAAATGTTCTCTGCTCTGACATATCCCGGGCACCCAGTATAGTACATGGAACCCAACACATTCTTTAGGACAAAGGGGCTGGCTGGCTTGGATGAGGTGATCTGCAAGATGCTTCCACTTATACAGCTTGATAAAGTATTTCCCAGGTCAGAATATGTGCTGTATGTCATTAATAAAATTTCTGCAGTTATCAGTACAAGGTGGTAGATTATCTGTGTGTACATAGATTTTACACAACACTTGTATATTAGGCAAAAAATTACGGTTAATGAGAGTGTTGTCATTGAAAGTATGGATTTTTAACAAAAGGCCCCTATGTTAAATATAACTTCCTTCAATGGATTTATTAATAATGCATGAGATACTGATGGATCTTCAGTGAGTAAAACTGGTAGTATAAATGGCTATTATCTCTTTTAAAGCTCATCTGCTAAGGCCAGTTTACAAAACACTGGTATCGTCATTAATAAAACTGACAATAATCTTAATTAAACAATATTAATAATTTAAAAATAAGAATTCTTTGACGTTTTCAACACAATTGTACTGATTTGTTTTCGCTGATGTACGTCTAAGGAACTTGCAGGTACATCATATATTTCATATGCATGTTCATAAGGAGGTCTCAATGGGGGGAAAGGGACATAGAAAACATGAGAAAGGAAGCAGAAGAAGGCATCCTGGGGTGGGAATGGAGCCAAGAGGGCAGCTAGGGGCAGGGGGAAGGGTAGGAGAGGAGGAGGGTCAGTGAACAAAAACGTGAAAACTCTACAGAGAACTTATGACTGTAGACGTTCTGACCTCCGCGGCATTGCACGACATGGGCGCACAGACCTACACGCAAACAGTACATTCATACACATAAATAAATAAAATAAAATAAAGAAATAATAAATCATTAAAGATCAACAAGAAATACAGCCAGGTTTGGTGATGCATGCTGTAGCCCATGACCTGGGGGATGGACACAGAAAGATGTAAAGTTCAATGTCATCCTTAGCTCCATAGTGAATTCACAAGGCCAGCCTGGGCTACATGAGACCCAATGAGTTATCTTCTCTCTGTTATGAAAAATACCAAAACAACTTAAAGGAGAAAGGACTATTGGCTTATCGTTCCACAGCACTGTGCATTGCAACATTGCATAAAAGTTCCAGACATTTCTAGGACACATGGCAATATCTCAAAAATAAACCTTTCCTTCCTTAAGCTGCTTCTGTTAGGTATTTTGCCAGAACAATAGAGCAAGTGACTCATACACACTTTAAAAAATAAAAAATCCAAAACCAAAAAAAAGGACTGAACAATTATGTATGAAAGACATGAAAATTTGATAAAGCATCAAAGCAGAGATCTGATTTAAAAAAAATGATTATATATTGTTTCCATAGTTGGAACAATATAAAATTAAAGGAAACAACAACAACAAAAAAGACTTGTTCAAAGACCTGACCGAAACAGTAAAATTCTGCCAACAGTAAACTTCTGCATCAAAAAAATTTTAAAAGATTGAGAAAAAGATGTAAGACATGTAGGGCAGAAATGCATGAGCTCTGCTGTGGTGGGGGGCAAGGAAGGGGAAGTGGGTCTAAAGTAGATTAATAAATGTTGTATGAACTGCACAAAAGTTCAATAAAAATTCAAAAAAAATGTAAAAATATCATAAAACATAGGACTAAAACCAAAACCAAAACCAAACAAAACAAAGTGGCCAAAATCAGGGCATAGATTTAGCTCTTCCTACCTTCTTCTGTGCCCATACAACCTCTCCCTCTCCTGCCCACCAACCCCTCACCCCTTGGCGCTGTGCTCTACCCATGCTCTCCTCAGGTGGCCCCAGTACACAGGCATGCAACCACCCAGTCCTCCACAGACATCTGCCCTTCCCTGGCGCTTGTCCAGCTTCTGCTGCTGTTGTGTTTCTTGCAGCCTCTGCATGTCATTCACCTTTGTTAAACTTTCATCACAAACTGAGCCCTTCCCCCAAACTCAGCTTCCCTCTTATAATGCACATTGTTTTTGAGTCAGCTGACACTGAGTGAAGTCTCAAGCTCCCCTTGCCTATTGAGAACCACAGCCTTGATATCAAGGGCAAAAGAACAATTTGTTAACAGGTCACACACATGGATTTTAAAGTCCTGCCTCCCCAGTGTCACAATCAGAGGACCTGCTAAGCATCACAGAGCCATGATTGGTCTGGAGCATGTCATCACCAGCACTGGTAGAGGACAAGGCGGGAATAACCTGGGATGCAAAAAAAAAATGGTGGGTGGGCCAGGAAAATACAAGGAACAGACATTAGCCAAATGAATCTCTATAGGAATGAGGGTTTGCTTACAGAATGTTTATAAAGTAAGTGGAGAGAAGTACCCTGAGTTTAATATCCCTTCAAAATCTGATTTCAATTAACTCTTCTCAAAAAAAAAAAAAAAAACAAAAAAAAAAACAAAACCAAAACTTACTCATACCATAAACGGGAATTAAGGGAAAATATGAATATAAGGACCATGATTAGATTTAACAGGACGTTGTCCAAGATATTAAAAAAAAACACAAATAGGACAAATTTCTAAGAACTTCAAGATGCTGAAGTTGCAGATGGTTTAGCATGACTTTCCACCTGGGTATTTTTTGAACATGAGCCCTGTGTGACTCCTTGAGCCAGGTGTCCTTTAAACTAGAGCATGTAAGGACAGAATGAATCTCAAAGGCGATAACAACCCTCTCATTTCTTATTTCAATTGAAAACCCTTTGCTATTATTCACCAAATTGGGCACCGGATAGAGCTGACACTCATTTCAAATCTTACAGTTTGCACTGAAGGGAATGCATCTTTGTTAATATTAATGGGAAGTTACTTTGTACTGAAGCTGCATTTATTATTGGAAGAGAAAAAGGCACATCATGAGTAGACAAGGTGATCACAACAATGAAAGAGGTAGAAATAGTCACTCCAAAGAAGCCTGAGACTGTGGAGGTACTGCAGGACAGCACTCAGTGTTTGGTCCTGACACCTTCCTTAGCACTTCCATCTGTGCTCCTCTGTAGACTGAGTGCTCAAGTCTCCTGTATCACAGTACTCCTGTATTACAATCTACAGTACTTCACATTATACTCACTTTACAAGAAATGTACAATAGTTTTAATTTCTCAGTAAATAAATGATCCAGAAAAGAATCATGTAAAAATTGTGAATCATATTACACTGGTACAAAAGTAAGAAAAATGAGGACATCCGAACCATTTGCTAACTGAGATTGACTTCAGCACTTCACAAGAGAGCTATCTACTACTTTAACAGCATAGGAGTGAGCCACGTGAGGGTTGCTAGGACATTAGAAACAGCATATTCTGATTCCAAGTTCATGATATTAAGTTAATGCAGAATCTCTGGAGAAAGATAGTGGGCCTTTAAACCACCTTCTTCCTTGGTGATCCTGGGCCTCCCTTCTCTACATAGGAAATGTGGACCAAAGCCACCACAAATTAAAATTCCCTTGATGTTGCTTTGAAGATTGATTTGTTGATAATAGTAATTATGGGAAGCTGTCATGCTGTAATCATTCTATAGACCTTCCAATTCTTGTTAGCATAGTATCATGCCATTTAATTAGACCAGGATCATATCTCAATTGTCTTTCATTTACCATTGCTTCTACCAAAATAATTCTGCTGTTCCTTTAGTTGATAAATATATATGTTGGTAGAGAGAGTAATATATTATTTATTCTCATATAAAAGTTTAATGATGAGGCTGGAGAGATGACTCAGTGGTCGAGAGCACTGACTGCTGTTGCAGAGGACCCAGTTTTGATTTCCAGCACCCACATGGCAGATAGCAACCATCAATAACACCAGTTCCACTTCTAGGAGAATCCAATGTCCTCTTCTGACTTCCATGGTTATTGTATAACATGGGTGCACTTACATACATGCCGACAATGCATTCATATCCATAAAATAAAAATAATAAATAAAATTTTATAAAAGTTTAACTAAATAGCAAATAAAAATTTCATGCTAAACAATCTGTATTCTTTGACAGGATAACTCTTTCTTTTTCTCATTTTTGGTCATTTTGAGAAAGTGTCTCCTTGTAGCCCCACTTGGCTGGAACCTGTTATGTAGACCAGGCTGGCTCTGAACACACAGAGATGCACCTGCCTCTGGGATTAAAGGTGTATTGGATAAATCTTTTTTTAAATAACTCTTAACTCTACACTTTAAACTTAGATTTAACATACACAATGTTACCTGTCCATTTACCTTATTTTCTCCCTATATGAGTATGGAGTAAAGTCTCATATATGTATATCTCCTCCCTCACCTACTTTATCATGTAAGTAAAATGTGAATAAATCTAATGGAAAATTATATATATATATAATATACATACATATATATATATATATATAACTAGCCTAGTTGAATATATTTTTCAATACAAAATTCTGAATTTGACACTATTATCAGAAAATTCAAACTATTTAAAAGTAACTAGGATAGTGGATCAAAGGAAAAGAAACTGCAACAAGATTTCACATCTTGAATTTTGATACTGGGAAGTTATTTTAAAACACTAACATGAACTTTCCTGCTAACAAACAGCAGGAAAGAATGCTCATATCTAATTTTCAGAAAGAAAGAAAAACAGAAAGAAGTATGCAAGTAAATATGAACAAGATTTGGCACTAGGGAGATGGCTCAGTAGTTTAGAGTACTGGCTGCTCTTGCAAAGGATCAAGACTCCCAGCATCCCAGTTCCAGGTGATCAGATGCCCTCTTCTGAACTTCTTGGGCATTGCTCAACAAGGGTGCACTTATATATATGCAGGCAATACCATAAAAATTTAAAAATAATCAATAAGATATGAACAAGCTTATAGATAGTATAAATACTACATTAAAATATAAATAACTTTGTACTGAAATCTAAAATTACATGCACAATGAACATAACATTTAGTGTACACAAAAATTTATATTACAAGTATACAAATATTTAAACAGAAATATTAACATAAACTTATATGATTTTCTCACTATCCAAATATTGTCCCAAAATAACAAAATTGTGTTAACTCCACTTAACACATTTTCCTTATAGAATAAGCTAAAGTATTTCATATGTCTCAGAAAGCACTTATAAAGAACTAGAAAGAGAATCAGTTCAGTTATTGTGGAGATTCTAAATTTTACTGATGAAAATAAAATCAGAAAACTGGAGCTTCAGTAAAATATGAGTCATACCTATTATTTAATAAAGTTGTAGTAAAACATGTATTGCCTCACTCATTTAACTTTCTTAGAAGCTAATCTTTCTATCTGGTATGGTAAAACTATTGAATTTTGTCAGAATTGCCATCTTATATGACTTATTTCTGAATAATTTTATGTGAACAAGCTAAACTATATCTGAGAAGGTCTTGGAAATTTGGATAAATAATTATCTGAGAGAAGATATGGAAATGTTATTTAGTGGAAAGCAGAAAGAAAAAAATATCTTATAAGATGCTAAAATTCTTCAATAGAATGCTTTTGAAAAGTTAGAATCTTTTCTTATTCCATAAATCTAAGATTGACTTTTAGCACATGTAATACAGAATACCCCAGAATAGTTGAAGAAAGGTAAAGTTGTGAAAAGAAGCCAGGAATGGGAAAAATTCAACTCTCTGAAAGATTCCATTATGCAAGGTAAAGTCAATTTAGACAAGTCAACCTTGGACAGGAAATCAGAATACCACCATCTGTCTTTGCTTTTATGTTTAACTGGTGTGTGTTTGCTGGGCCCTGCCATGGTCCCAGAAGTGATGCCTGCTTTGGGAAACATTAACAATAATCATTCATTGACTTGGCCTCACATTGCCCAGAACCAAACACAATATCTAACACATTAATCAGGACAACATAAAGCAGAGAGAATGTTCTAAAGGCTCTAATACCCTCGCTGTGCTGTTATATGATCCAGGATGAAGGCGCCTGGGAAGCTGCTCTGAAGTGGGCTCCAATGACATAAGGAAAATGAGGAAGACAAAAGTTTCCTGGTAGATGCTGACATATGTATCATGAAGGACTACAGTTCTTTTAGATTCAAGTTTAGACCAGGAAGATGTATAGGTGATGGAGGAACAAAGTTCAGACTTCCACAAGGCTTTAATGACTCCTATTGTCTAGCTAACGTTCCCAGTTCCCACTGTATCCTAGGCTCCAAGTATTCTAACACTTGTTCTCCACTTCAAGGTGCTGTTTGGGGAAGGTCATAGAACATTTAGGGGCTTGACATTGCTGCAGGAAGCACTGGGACCAGGCTTTGAGACTGTAGAGCTTGCAGACTTCTAGGCTGGGTCTCTCTGTTTCCTGTACCTGATTGAAGATAGGAGCCCTCAGCTTTCTATTCCAGCTTAGTCCTGCCAAGCATGCCTACCATGGAGGACTCTAATCCCTCACAAACCATAAGCTCAATAAACTGTTCCTTATATAAGTTGCCTTGGTCATGGTGATTTATTAGAGCAACAAAAAATAACTAATACAGTAGATGAGGAATTAGAGCATTCAGGCTGAAATATTGTGTGAGCTATAAACTCCTCTTATCCTTATGGCTTCCCAGCGGGATCTGATATCCAATAGGATCCAGGGGCTGTTAAAGCAATGCCACCAGTTGGAGGCCAGGTTTTCACACGCATGAGCCCAGGGTGGACATTCCATATCCCCACTGTAACAGCTGCTAAACAATGGGAGTGTAATATTAGTTGTAAAGATTCAAGTATTACGTGACAACAGAAGAAAGGAACATGTCAGCAAGTCATGTTCAAGTCAAGAAATTGGACATGCAGCTATAGCTGGATTTAGACAAGAAAATACAAAATAGATGCAGGTCTGCATAATCCAAATGAAAGAATTTCTAAAGGAGACATAAAGAACATGAAAAAATGCAGGGACTATTCAAATGTAACCGATGGGAGTGAGATGAGTAATGACAACAGTAAGGAAAGGAACACCAGGAAGGACAAAAGAAGCCAGTTACAGAGTGCTTCCAAATGTTTGAAGGATAATGATTCATAGCAATTATCTGATTGTACATGATGTTTTCTTTGTAATATAAAGTCATCTTTGTTATATTGTATTATAATATCTTTCAAATTATATATTTAGAAAAGAACAGGTAAATGGCAAAATTTGATCACCATCATCCCCAAATCCAGAATGAACTAATGGAGGTTTTGTCATAATTTCCTCCATTCTATTTAAATGTACTGGAATTAAATCATGCCAATATACAATGTTAAGAAGGTTTCCATTGATTTTTATACTTCACATTTTATGTTAAATTCTTTTTTTCCAAAGCAAGTTTTTTTTAAATTTATTGTTTTATGTGTATGAATGTACTGTCTGCATGTACATCTGTGCACCTGTGCCGTGCAATGCCGCGGATGTCAGAAGAGGGCTTTGGATTCCCCTGAGACTGGAGTCAAAGACAGATCTCAGCCTCCATGTGGGTGCTGGGGATCGAACCCGGGTCCTCTGTAAGAGCAGTTGGCGCTCTTAACCACTAGGCCATCTCTCCAGCCCCATCAAAGCCAGTTTTTATTGAAGCTTTGTGCATTTCATATAAAATTTCCAATCAAATCTAAACCCATTCATCCCTCCTTGCCCCTCCCATCCCAGCAGAGCACATACATTCTGCCAAACATGTTTTTCATCTTTTTCTCAGTCTCTTTTAAAATTTTTGATGCAGAAGTTTACTGTTTTGAACAGAAGTTCACCATTCCAGTCAGTTCTTGACCCAGTCTATTTTTGTTGTTGTTGTTGTTCCTTCCAATTTGCATAACTCCAAAATATGCATATATACATGGACATATATCTTTTAGCATCTTCATCTTATGATTTTTTTAAATTTTTTATTAGGCTGAAAGATGTCATGTTTGAAGGCTCCTCTTTGGCAAGCCCAACCTTCAGTCCTGCCCTTGTGCTCCACACTGGGGTTTTCCCTTCCCATGGTTAAAATTCTTTTTAAAGTAATTTTAAATATATGTACAATATTCTTCAATATATATATATATATATATATATATATATATATATATAATTCCACCTTATCTCAGAATCACATTTTAGATCTATAACTTCTTTTCAAGAGAAAGCACTCTAAATATTTCTTTTATTTACAAAGAAATAAAGACACATCATCAAAACTAAACTCCCAGCTTAAATAATACAAGATGCAAAGTAAAGATTGTTTTCTTTTTTCTTTATTTAGTCTTATATTGCACCATCTCTGACTGAAGACCAGAGTGTCTAACGCAAGTCACTAGTTCTCCCTGGAAGATTATTTTAAATATTGTTTGGGGTCTCAGAGATGGCAAACATCATATACCGTTTGTATTGGCAGTATAGGGCACAGATATTCGACTCTTCCAATATCAGGTATCATGGAAACTCTTGAACCATTACTTATTGAGGTACATGGCTAAAATTGCATTAATTTCTATTCTGTCTTTATGTTACAATGAGATTTTTATACTGACATTCAGAATTTTTGTGGAAAAGTTGGCTGTAACATCTATGAACTTCAAAACTTGTGCTCAGAGTCCTATTCCTAACATTAACACATATGCATCTAGAGTTTATTGTTAGTTTGCTTATTGGTTTGTTCTTAAGGCAGAATGTAAGTACACATAGGTGAAGAAACTTGCTTACTAAAATGTAATTTGGAAGAAAGTGGTCATAGAGTGAAACTATCCTGCTGTGTAGTAGAGTGGGCTATTTCCATTTGCTGCAGTTGGGAGGATCAATAAGAAGATATGACATCATCCTGATGCCATTGCTCAGGTACCACAATTGAAATTTTTGAGAAACTCGTCCTTGATGAATCTCCTCCCTTAGTTACACATTAACGGAAGTGAAGAAAATGAACTAGACGAAGTTTCCTGGGCAAATGGAGAAAGCGTCATTAAAGCTTGTGTGTTAGGGTGACTGAAACTGAGAAATGCTCTCTACACATCTGCTGATGCTTTATGTTTATTGAAGTGAGGATATTTCTTTGTTAAATTAATGAGGTTGCAGCTTCCCAGTTAATTCTGGAGTTCCACTCAATAAAAAGCACTAAACATATTGAAGAGGCTGCAAGAAGGGGATTTATTTCCTTGAAAAGTCAGCCTTTCCATTTTGTTGAGAAATGGAGAAGAACATATGTTAGAGTAATTGAAAAGCAGAGAGCAGTGGGATGCTTTGTTTGCAAATGTTTGAAAGCGATTGCATGAATTTATATTTACATTTCAAGGAATAACATGCATTTGCAAAATTAAAATTGCTATCTTTCCATATACCTCAGTGTTCTTAACAATCTATCCCTATCTATCTATCTATCTATCTATCTATCTATCTATCTATCTATCTATCTATCATCTATCTATCATCTACCTATCATCTATTTTTTTCTATTTTTAATAAAGCTTTTTTTTAATACAAGCGTCCTTCATGTAAAACCAATTTGCAAGTACCTGCAAATGCCCAAATTTATACAGCCCAAGGTCCCCATTGTCCAGCTGGAGGGGCTTGTATGTACAAGAATGTTGATCAGATAAAAGTCCAGTCTATATTGCTGTAGTTTCACAATTCAACCCTATCACAGGCTTTACATTCTACCACACCCCCTCTTCTGCAGATTGTTCCCTAGGCTTTAGAAAAGGGGCACAAGTGGGCAAGAAGCAAAGCAATCTACTTTCTCTGGAGATTCATTTTGGACTCTGATCAGTTCAGGTTGTTTCCTTTCATGGGTTGGCAGTTTATCCAGGAATAACTTTTTTTTTTTCTTTTTACATGCTCTTCATCTCTTTCTCAGTCTTTCTCAATATTCTCCATGTGGAAGTTGACTGCTTTGAACAGAATTTCACTCTTTTAGTCAGTTCTTTGATGCAGTCCTTTCTGTTGTTGCTTTGTTGTTGTTGTTGTTGTTGTTGTTATTGTTTCCAATATGCATCACTCCCAACTGCTTTGGACAAAAGCTCAAGGGGGTGTGCACAAGAAATACTTACAACTAGGTAACTGGCACTAGCATCCACAGATGAGGGATACCATTCATCGTTTGTATTCCTGGGACTGTGTTACTTCACTCAGCATGATGTCCTCTAGCTCCAGCCATTTACCTGCAAAAGTCATGATGTTATCTTTACTGCTGCATAGAACTCCATTGTGTAGATGTACCACATTTTCTCTATCCACTCATCAGTAGAGGTTGGTTCCAGCACCTTGCTATTGTGAAGAGAGCTGAAATAAACATGGTCGCGCATGTATCTCTGCAGTGGGGTGAGTCTTGAGGATACATGTCTAGGAGTGGTATGGCTGGGTCGGGTGGCAAGTTCATTCCAAGTCTTCCAAGGCTTCTTCACACTGCTTTCCATAGTGGCTGCATGAGTTTACATTCCCACCAGCAGTGGATGAGTGTTCCCCTTTCCCCACAACCTCTCCATCACTTGGTATCATTTGTTTTCTTGATCCTAGCCAGTCTTATTGGAGTAAAATGATATCTTAAAGTGGTTTTGATTTGCATTTCCTTAATGATTAGTGATGTGTAACACTTCTTAAGGTGTTTCTCAGCCATCTCTAATTCCTCACTTGTGAACTCTCTGTTCAACTCTTTGGTCCATCTATTGAGTGTGTCATTTTGTTTTCTTCTTTGTTTTTTGAGTAGTTTATATATTCTGGAAATCAATGCTTTGTCAGATGTTTCTGCTGTGAAGGTTTCCTCCCACTCTGTGGGATTTCTCTTCACTTCCTTGATTGTTCCTTTAATGTACAGAAGCTTTTGAGTTTAATGAGGTCCCATTTGTCAATTGTCAACCTTAATTCTTGCAAAGCTGCTGTCTGATTTAGGAAGTCTTTTCCTATGCCTATGTCTTGCAGTCTGCTGCCAAATTTTTCTTCTATCACCTTCAGAGTTTGGGTTTTACATTGAGGTCTTTGATCCATCTGGAGTTGGCTTTTGTACAGGGCAAGAGGTAGGGGTTTAATTTCATTCTTCTACAAGTGGTGATCCAGTTTTGCCAACATCATTTGCTGAAGATGCTGTCTTTTCTCCATTGTGTCTTCTTGGCCCCTTTGTCAAATATGAGATGGCTGAAATTGTATGTGCTCAGGTTTGGAACTTCGGTTTTGTTCCATTGGTCAACAGGTCTGCTTTTGTGCCAGTACCACGCTGTTTTTATGACTATAGCCCTGTAGTATAGTTTGAAGTCTGGTATAGAGATTCCCCCCTGTGTAGTTCTTTTCACTCAGGATTGTTTTGGCTATTCGGGGTCTTTTGTTTTTGCAAATGAATTTAAGGACTTTTTTTCCCAAGCCTGTGAAGAAACTCTTGGGGATTTTGATTGGGATTTCATTAAATCTATACAAGAGTTTCGGTAGAATGGACATTTTTACAATGTTAATTTTTCCCAATCCATGAGCATGGGAGGTTTTTCCATCTTCCGATGTCTTCTTCAATTTCTTTGTTTAAAGATTTAAAATTTTTATTAGTTATAGAGATCTTTGGTGTCTTTGATTAGGTTTGTTCCTAGGTATTTTTTATTGTTTTGGAGGCTATTGGTAGTGGGAAGATCTCTTTAAATTCTTTCTCAAGTTGCTGTTTTTGGTGTAAAGAAAGGCCATTGATTTTTTTAGGTTAATTTTGTATCCTGCCACTTTGCTGAAGGTGTTAATCATTTCTAGGAGTTTTCTGGTGGAGTTTTTAGCATCCCTTAAGTAAACAATCATATCATCAGCAAATAGGGATACCTTGACTTCCTCTTTTCCAATTAGTACTCCTTTAATTTACTTTTCTTGCCTTATTGCTCTAGCAAGTGTTTCAAGCACTATATTGAAGAGGAGTGGTGACAGGTGGCAGCCTTGCTGAGTTCCTACCTTTAAAGGGAATGTTTCTGTCATTTCCCCGTTTAGGATGATATTGGCTGTGGGTTTCCTGTATATGGCTTTGATTACATTGAGGAATGATCCCTCCAATCCAATTACTTCTAGGACTTTAAGCATGAAGGGATGGTGGATTTTGTCAAAGGCTTTTTCAGCATCAATTGAGATGATGGTGTGTTTTTTGTTTTTCATTCCAATTATGTGTTTGATGATGTTTATTGATTTTCGTATGTTGAACCATCCCTGCATCTCTGGTATGAATCCAACTTGGTCATGATGATCTTCTTGATGTGGGTCTGTATGCGATTTGCCAGTATCCTGTTTAGAATTTTGGCATCTGTGTCCATTAGGGAGATGGGTCTATAATTCTCCTTTTTAGTTGTATCTTTGTCTGGTTTTGGTAATAGAGTAATGCTGGCTTCATAGAAGGAATTTGGAGAATTCCCTCTGATTGTATCCTTCTAAACAGTTTCAGTAATAATGGTTGTAGGTCTTTTTGAAATGTTTTATAGAATTCTGCCGTGAAACCTTCTGGGCCTGGGCTATTTTTAGTTGGGAGGTTTCTTATTAAATCTTCAATTTCTTCATGTATTATGGGTATGTTTAAGCTGTCGATCTCTTCTTGGCTGAGCTTTGGTGATTCCCAGGATGTCAGATATTCATCCATTTCTTCTAGTTTTTCAAACTTGGTAGAGTATAGGTTTTTGAAGTATTCCCGTATTATTTTCTGGATCTTTTCCTTGTCTGTTGTGATAGGTCCCTTTTCATCATGCATTGTATTGATTTGGAGTTGTTCCTTCTTTCTTTTGGTTAACTGGGCTAGAGGTCTGTTTATCTTGTTTATTCTTTCAAAGAACCTACTTTTGGATTCATTGATTTTTTTGTATTGTTTTCTTTGTTTCTATTTCATTGATTTCTGCTGTGATTTTTGTTATTTCTTTCTGTCTGTTGCCTTTAGGGTTCATCTGTTGTTGCCTCTCAAGTGCTTTTAGCTGTAGTGTTAGATCATTCACTTGTGCTCTTTCTGTTTTTCTAATGTAGGCACCGAGGGCTATAAACTTCCCTCTTAGGACTGCTTTTAAGGTATCCCATAGGTTTTGTTGTGTTGTATTGTCATTGTCATTCAGTTCCAGGACTGCTTTTGTTTCTTTCTTTATCTCTTCCTTGACCCATTTATTATTCAAGAGTGTGTTGTTTAGTCTCCATGTGTTCTTGTAGGCAGTAGGGCTTATCCTGGTGTTGATGTTGAGATTTATTGCACTGTGGTCTGATAGAATGCATGAAATTCTTTCAATCTATTTATATTTGTGGAGGTTTCTTCTGTGTCACAGTATGTGGTCAATTTTGGAGAATGTTCCATGGGGTGCTGAGTAGAAAGTGTATTCTCCGGTATTAGGGTGGAATATTCAGTAGAGGTCTATGAGGTACATTTGGTGTATAATATCGTTGAGTTCAGTTGTCTCTCTTGTTTATTTTTTGTCCTGTTGACCTAGCCAAAGGACTCAGTGGGGTATTGAAGTCCCCTTCTATGATTGTACTGGGGTTAGTGTGTGCCTTGTGGTCCTAGAGAATTGTCTTTATAAAGTTTGGTGCACCAGAGTTTGGGGCATATATATTCATAATTGTGAAGTCTTCTTGTTGAATTGTTCCTTTGATAAAAATGTAATGGCCTTCTTTGTCTCTTCTGATTTCTTTTAATTTGAAGTCTATTTTGTCCGATATTAAAATAGCAACACCTGCTTTCTTTTTGGTACCATTTTCTTGGAATATTTTTTTCCATCCTTTCACTTTAAGGTGGTGCCTGTCCTTGAAGGTAAGATGTGTTTCTTGTAGACAGCATATGGATGGATTCTGATTCTTAATCCAATCTCCCAGGCTATGTCTTTTGATTGGGGAATTTAGTCCCTGAATATTTAAGATTATGACTGATAGGTTTGTGTTGCTTCCTTTTGCTTTATTATCCATTTGCGGTTTGAGTTTAGGTTTCTACTTCTACAGTTATGCTTTTATTTATTTCTCTTTCTAGGTGCCTGGGGATGGTTGCTCCTTTCTTCTGTCCTTTGAATTGCTTCAAGTAGTCTCTGAAGGGTTGGTTTTCAGGACATTTATTCTTTCAACTTGTTTATGTCATGGATGTTTTTTCTCTCTTCTTCAAGTATAATCAATATTTTTGCTGGGTATAGTAACCTGGGGTGGCATCTATTGTCCCTTAACACTGGGAATGCTTTGCTCCAGGTTCTTCTTGCTTTCATAGTTTGCACTGAGAAATCAGTTGTAATTCTGATAGGCTTCCCCTTAGGTCACTTGTTGTTTTTCTCTTGTGGCTTTAAGGATTTTGTCTTTGTTTTTGGTGTCTAGCATTTTAACTATGAGGTGGCATGGAGAATTTCTTTTCTGATCTTGTCTGTTTGGAGTTCTGTGTGCTTCTTGTATTTGTATTGGTTTGTCTTTTTTTAGTTTGGGGAAGTTTTCATCTATTATTCTGTTGAAGATCTGATCAATACCATTCTCTTGGGATTCTTCTCCTTCTTCTATTCCTATGATGCAGAGGTTTGATCTTTTCATAGTGTCCCACAGTCTCTGGGGGTTTGCTCTTTAGCCTGTGCCCCAGTACCTGTGCTTCAGCTGGTCTCAGGAGATCTCAGCTCTCAAGATTCACACAACCCTACCTTTTATACCAGCTGGGAGGATAACTCTGCCCCCATAGCCACAAAACCAGTTAAGCCAAAGGCAACTGGATTAATGGATGAACTAGATTAAATCAATCTACAATCAGCCTTGCTGAAGCACCCAACTCCTACCTACCTTCCAGTGCTTCAGCTGGTCTCAGGAGATCTCCTCTATCATCTATTTATATATCATCTATAGAAAACTGATTTCCTAATAGGTAAGAAAAAATTGGTAGTAGATCTAAAAAATGAACTAAGAAACTGTCTCCAAAGACAATGTTTCACCATACAAGAAGTCATTCTATGCAGACTTCCTGGCTATTGTCTCCAGTCTACAATCCTCCCTATATTGTTATCACCACACTCACACAAGCATTCCTTTAATTTTGAATAATGCATCAGAAACTGCATCAGAAACTGCTGGTTTCTTGAGTAGCTGCTTTTCTTCTTTCTTTCACATAGATTTTCTTTGTCTTTGGGAGTATAGGAATAAATTATCAGTATTATTCAGCTATGCTAATTATATCCATACGTAAAAACCAACCAACACACATGCACACACACACACACACACACACACACACATGCACACAAACACACACATGCACACAGTTTTCATTGTATACCTCTCCAGCATAATTTATGAGCTCCTTCTTCCTTGCACCTTATCCTTGATCCCACACAAATTGGATGCATGACTGCTTCACAGCCCTGTGACTTGTTACAGCCTATACTCTCTGATTATGAAGCCTTTAGTTACCCTGTCAACCTGGTGAATGCCAAAGAATCCTGTAGACATGGCTCAAAGTTGTTTGTTTGTTTTTACTGTTCTCACAGAGACCATGTGATTAACTGGGAACCTGAAACCTCCTTAGTTTAACTAACAAATGTGTGTGCATCTGTAAGGTCTCACTCTATTCCTAGCTGACCTGGAACTTGCCATGTAGATCAGTCTGACCTCTAGCTCACAAAGATCCACCTAGCTCTATCTCCTAAGTTCTGGGACTAAAGGCATGTACCATCTTCCTGACTATACTCCTACATTTGATGATTCTTGTCTTTTAACTCTGGCCAATTAAAGACAACATGCTGAGACACATGTACAGACTACTCCCCGAAAATGTAAGTAAACAAAAAAATAGAAATGCCTATCAGGAACCTCTCCTTTGCCTCCACACATAAGGTCTGTATTAGACTTTGACTGAGATCTCACTTCTTGCCATGTTTAAGATTTGATATCCTGGAGTCCAATCTGTGTTGGACAAAGACACAAACCTTGGAATTTTCCAAATAAACATATCATAGCTTTCCATGTCTCTTTGCACACCATCCTGTGATTATTTACTGTCAAGAACATCAGAGCACAGGAAACATGGACCAGTATATTCACATGCCTGTGTCACTGCCATGCATTTCCTTTTAATTTAAATACTCTGGGCTTTCCTCTAAACCCACTTAGAGAGAAAAATACTGTGAGCATCCCGTCTACATCTTGTGATGACTGCACTCACCCTCTATTCATTCCCACACCACTTAATTTCACTGATACACAGTTTAGTACAAAAGAAAATGTTTTGTTTTCTGGTGTCTTTTTTTTTTACTATATTTCATTATTTTAATTAATTAATTAATTAATTAATTAATTTATTTATTTATTTATTTATGTGTATGAATGTACTGTCTGCATGTAGGTTTGTGCGCCTGAGTCGTGAAATGCCGCAGAGGTCAGAAGAGGGTTTCGGATTCTCCTGGAACTGGAGTTCTCCTGGAATTGGAGTTACGGATGGTTATCAACTGCCATGTGGGTTCTGGGTATCGAACCCTGGTCCTCCATAAGAGCAGTCGGCGCTCTTAACCGCTAGGCCATCTCTCCAGCCCCCTGTTTTCTAGTGTTTTATATTATTCTCTTTACGTTTTGTTGAGTATGGATATGTCCTCAGACCAGGGCAACACATCTAGAATATAACATCATCTTTGGTCTTATATGAAGACAACTCAACGCTAGAAGAAAATAAGAACATCAAGAAAACAATTTATTTCTATGAAACCTGGAATTCAATGATCTTCAAGCAGTGGTGGCAGCCGAGGAAAACAATCACATGGTCCGAGTGAAAACAGTAAGAAACTCTGAGCCCTGCCTGCAGGATGAGTCAGCACTCACCAGGTTAACAGGGTGACTAAAGCCTTCATACTGAGAAAGAGTAGGCTGCAACAAGGCACAGTTGTGTGAAACAGTCACACCTCCAAGGACTTTAAGTTAATTTGTGTGGGCTCAAGAATGAACTGCAAGAGAGAAGGAGCTCATAAATTAAGCTGGAGACGAAGGCAATGTATTTATATTCTATTCAGCAGTATTTATATTCTATATTTAGTTTGCAACCAAATCATGAGGTCACTTTTATATTTAGTGGACATGGTGCACAACTTTAAGATGATAATGATTTTGACGATTCTGAACATTTAGCCTCACAACGTCCATTGACTCTTGGCATAGATGTGCTATCATTCAATTGTACTTCACTGTTCTTTTTGAATATGCAGCTTAAAATCCTATAGTGTATTTTATAGTTACTTTGATTTTCTCTCAAAAGATTTGTTGACCTCCTTCTCTAAATAAATTGGTAAAACTTATAAGATAGAGGGTCTTTGCATATTTTCTGTTTATTAAAGAGTTAATTCTCTGTCATTGAAATGACTATGATGAGAATGTCTTTCCTTTAAAATTGTTTCAATTTGACTGGAGATGTAAAGATTTCCTAAACTAAACCTCACCATAGAATGAAATAAGGAAGAATCTTTAAGTTTAAATATACAGATTATTGCTAACCAACAATAAAAGATGATTTACTATTTATCTTCTGAAGCATTTTGCAGTTTCGGATCAGCTTTAAATATTAAAGCACAGTAAACTTCAATGTTAAAATTCAATTATCCTTCAACAATTTCCTTGCCCATGACCAAAAATGTATATGCATAAAAATGTTCACTAACTAAACTGAAAATAGATCAGATCAGGAGAGATAAGAGCATAAATGTCCATTTCAGTGACTAGTTTACATGACCAGAACTTGCCAGTTAAAGTAAAAATTTAACAGTGAACTACTGATGAGAGGAAGAAACCTCAGAAGACATATTCTACACTTAAGTTTTGTTGAAGACAAAGAGAAAATAAAGGAATAATCCTGGTGGCATTTATTTTCAATGCCCTACTGAGAACAGGTACCAGTAAAACCATAGGCAAGAATTAAGTCATCACAATTTCTGTCACCAAAGGAAAGCTCACAGACATTCAAAATGTTTATTATCAAAATCTGAATCAGTAAGCCATAACATATATGACAGAGTACATGAAATCCATTGGGGGCCAGGAAGGCTAAGAGGCGTCGACAGGGAAGGGACTCTAAGTATGGTTAAGATTCATGAGTTGCACAAAAATAAATAAAAATAGTAAATAAAAATTTGCAAAAGAAAAATAAATAAAAATTGTGCCATGCAAAAACATTTGTTACTGAGGGTCACTGAGATTAAAAAACAAACAAACTTAGAATTAGATTTCAGAACCCATCGATTTGGTGTTGAATGCATTAAGACTATCAACCTCTGTAATTATTTGTCTTCAGTAATATTTTTTTAAATTTATTTTTATTGATGCTTTGTGTATTTCATACATCATTTTCCAATTCAGTTCAGGCATATATCCCCTTCCCTTCCCCCCCACCCCACCCCTACCCATCACAGATCGTGCATTCTGCCGTAAGTTTTTTGCATCTTTCTCTGCTTTTTTGTTTTGTTTTGTTTTCATTTTTTTTAACAATAGGTGATAATTTGTGAGTAGAAGCATCCTTCATGTAAAACCAATTTGCAAGCATTTGTGCCCAAACCCACACAGCTCATGGGTCACACCATCCTGAAAGGGGGGGCTTGTATGTTCAATCAAGTTGATCAAATGAGTGTCCAGTCTATATTGTTGTAGTTTCACCATTAACCCCAATCGAAGCCCTTACATTCTACCACGCCCCCTCTTCCGCAGATTGTTCCCTAGGCTTAGAAAAGGGGCACAGGTGGATGAGATATACTCAGATTAACGCTTTAGCAAAAAATGTCCTCATTCCCATTTCTCTAAAAATGCCAGGGGGCATCACAGTGCAACCTATGTCCCTGGAACCTTGCATCACATTTTTATTTTAAATTTCAGCCATTTGTTAAACCCTCTATTCTAACAGTGTTCATATCATGACATATCCCAAATGCCTTCCTGAAAACATCGGAAAGTGAGGCTTATGCAAACCACAGAAGACCACAGAACTCAATACCTTCACAAAGTTTCACAAAATGTAATATTGTTAGCAGAGCTTTTGGTATCTCTCAGGGAATCATAGGGAAACAAATTTCTCATGTGGCCTGAAAGCCATCATGCCACTCAATTCTAATTGGTAATATGTGTAAAAAATGTATGTCAGCTTCATTTGGAAACAGAAAAATAATAAAATAAGCAATCCTCAGAGAAGAGGTAAAAATTACAGACAATTTACAGGGAAAAATACGCAATAGGCTGCAATTTTCATTCAATGTCAAAGAGGAGCAATTTTCACCCAATGGCTTTCCTTAGTCTCTGAAGTCCTTCCCCGCTCTTTACCTTGTAGAAAACTTTATGCATACAAGACTGGGCTACCAAATGCCAAGGAAAATTAGACGCTTGATCTTTTATGGAAAATGTCAGAACATCTTGTTATTAACCATTTACTACAGCAGAGTAGACATATAAGTCAATTTTTATATTGTGAATAAGCCTATGTGAGAGAGACAGGGAGGGAAGGGAAGTTTTAATCTATCTTACATTTTTTTTCTTTTTTATTGATGTTTTGTGTTTTTTATACGTCGTTTTTCAATTCAGTTCAGGCATATTCCCCTTTCCCTTCCCCCCACCCCACCCCACTCCACCCCAGATCATGCATTCTGCCATAACTGTCCTGCATCTTTCTCTCAGTCTTTTTTTTTTTTATGGTTAGGAATTCGCATTTTCCCCCATTAATTTTATATTACTCTAAAACATGGATACATACTCTCTACCCATATACAGTAATTACAGAGTCTGAGAATAACTGGTAGGTGGATTCTAGAGTCTGTTGAGAGATTCACATTATAACAACATAGCTGCTTTCTGATAAACAGAAATATAACAATAATGTCATTCAACTTGCCTTTCTTCTGGGGGATTTAATGCTAGCATTCACAAATGAGAGAAAACATTCTCCATTTGTCTTTCCAGGACTGTGTTATTTTACTCAGCATAATAGCTTTGAGCTCCATCCCTTTACCTGCAAAGTTCATAATGCCATCGTTCTTTACCACTGAATAGTACTCCACTGTGTAGATGTACCATGTTTTTGTCATCCATTCCTCTGTTGAGGGGCATTTGGGTTTTATCATTTATCTTTGGATGTGAATATCTAGATATTTGCATAAGCACATTGTTAGTATCATATTTCAATTATTATTGCACTTAGTAGTTTTAGGCAGAAATTTTTTTTTCTCTAAGATGTGCTTTTAAGAGTGCACTTAATTCACTTTTAATCCAGGCTAACCTAAATGTCTCAGAGCAATGGTCCTAATTTAGTTTCCAATTACACTCAGCTCTGTATTGTGAGACTTTTTTCTGTATATGTATGAATGTTAAGAAAATGCTCCATGTTTGCCCTTGTAATTCCAGATGTTGCTGGGTGTATGTGCCATTGCCTCTGTGTGCACACATGTGCAATATGTGTCCTTCTGCATGCACAGCTTCAAGAGGGATTTAGCTGACTGGTGTTTTCAATTATTATTCTGTACCATGATTTTGAGATAAGCTCTCCCACTGAAACTTGATCTGCCTATTTCTCCTAGATTGACTAGCAGGAGTGTTCCTGGTGCTCCCTCAATGCTAAGGTTACAGATAGGTACCACCATGTCAAGCTTTTAATGGGAAATTGGGGATCTGACTCATGTCCTCACACTTGTCTGACAGCCACTTCACTCACTGAGCCATTTCAAATATAAAGTTGTTCTTCTTTAGCATAAGGAGGCCTATTCATGCCATAAAATTGAGGAAATTACATGATACCAATAGTTCAAAAACACATGCTCTCAAACTTCCGTGATGTTGTAATTATTAGAAGTGGGAATGCGTGATTTTGTTAAAGGCAATATATTCCATACATTTCATTTGGGGGAGTATAGAAAACTCTTTGAGTGTAAATGTTCCAAGCTTGCAAAATTAGTCTGAATTTGGGAAACAAGCAAGGACAGATTGGCATAAGCATATATATGTTCAATCCCAAACCATAGCTTTATATCTTGATCATCTGGTGTTTAATGACAATTCCCCTAATAGTTGTCAGTAAACTTCAAATGGAAATAAGGTAATAAATCTGTTAAATAAATAATAATTATAGACAATATAAAATCTGAATGGATCTTTTGAGAATAGAAAAAGTATACTATTGGAATTTTTCTAAAGCTTTGAGTTAACCTCCCATTGAAATGTTGCTTCCAACCTTACCTCCTCTTTGATGTGTTTTTATCAACATTTAACTCTAGTTTTAGAAAATAAACAACTAAATATAAATCTCCTTTTAATTCAAATATGCTGAAATGTAAAAATATTTTGCACAATTATTTTTTAAACAATTTCTTAAGATGTATTTTGAACCTATTTGCATGTAGAGTTCTAAATTACCTGATTATTGATATTAAAACCACTCTTAATTTTATTTCACTAATACATGAAAAATAATTTAATCAATGTATATTTCATGTAGAATTTAAAATAATTTCATCCTCTGGGTTAGAAAAAAAAATGTGATTTTCAAGGATGTTGTGCTGGATAGCTTTTGTGTCAACTTGACACACCTGGGTTGAGGGAGCCTCAATTGGGGAATTGGCTCCATTGGACTGGCCTGTGGCCAGATCTGTGCAGTACTGTCTTGATTGTTGAGCAATGAGGGAGGGCCCAGCCCACAAGGAGTGGTGCCACCCTGGACAGGTTGTTATGTACAGTATAAGAAAGCAGGCTGGTGTTACCAAAGGCCACTAAACCAATAAAGCAAATACGGGTTTCCCTGAGTCAAGCAAGACTCCACCGTCAGCACCAGCTACACCTCACCTGCCTGGAAATACTGTGCAGCAGAGGCAGCCATGTGCCTGTATATCCCAAATCTAATTGGCTATTGGCTCTCTCCTTGGAGGAATAACCCATGGCTGATGCCACAAGCTTACATCCTCTACAGGTTAGGAGATGTTATAAGCCACAGTAAGACCCTGTCATATTTAACAGGGGGGAAAAATGTAATTCTCGATTAACATATAATCCAAACATATGTGCCTATGCCAGGTACCTACTATACTATTAGTGCTGCTTGAATACCTATATACTAATTGCTTGTGCTTCATTAGTAGATGAAAGGTTAACGACTGACAAACTGTCAGCCCATGAAAGGAACAGCAGAATTGACCAGAGTCCAAGTCAACAGCTCCAGAAGAGTGAGACTGTTTTACTTCTAATCCACCTGTGCCCTTTTTCTAAGCCTAGGGAACAATCTGTGGAAGAGGGGGCGTGGTAAATGTAAGGGCTGCGATTGGGTGAATGGTGGAAACTACAGCGATATAGCTGGACATCATTTGATCAACTTGATTGAACAAAAACCTGTCACCCCCCCACTGATGGTGGACTGTGGGGGTTTTGGGCACACAGTCTGCAGATTGGTTTGTGCACGAAGATGCCTTGTACTCATGGATTACATCTTTAGCTAAAAAAAAAAAAAAAAAAAAAAAAAAAAAAAAAAACCTGAAAGATGCAGGACAGTTGGGCAGAATACATGATCTGGATGGTGGGGGTGGGGGGGAAGGGAAAGGGAAATTGCCTGATCTGATTGGAAAATGATGTACGAAATGCACAAAGCATCAATAAAAATTAAATTAAAAAAAAAAAAAAAAAGAAAGCAGGCTGGGTATGGGCCAGAGGAGCAAGCCAGTAAGCAGCATTCCTCTATGTCCTATACTTCAGCTCCTGCCTCCAGGTTCCTGCCCTGAGTTCCTACCTTGGGATCCCTCAGTGATGAACTGTGACCCAGGAGATGTAAGCCAAATAAACCCTTTCCTCCCCAAGTTACAATTGGTTAGAGTGTTTTGTCACGACAATGGAAAAGTGAAGTAGAACAGATGTTATGAAATAAACTTGAAACAAGTGTTAGCAGTTTCCTGCTACTCTTCAGGTAGCAAAAACAAGGATTAGTATATGAACTGCAGACAGAATCAGATATAGAATCATTCTGTTCTGTACTTCTGATTCTTTCTTGATCACATATAGAAAATATCTAGTTGTTCGGTTTTATGTGTAAAGCATATTACACACCACGATAATGTCTTTGTTAAGTTTTTTTTTTTCATTGCAACATATACTTTGGATCCTCCTGTTTATTTTAGTCTGAAGAAGCACTTATTTTTTTTAAAACATGATCTTATTCAAGAGCATTGTGCCTGAGGTATGTGTCTTGTTTTATTATTGGAATCCATGAGGCCTGTCTTAGGATATTAACATAAATATGGGAGAAATCAATTGCTGTCTAATAGAATTTAAAGCCTACTCCATAAGACAGAACTTATGCCTGGTCTCTTTAATGGGACCACAACCAATGTCTGACTAGGTCAAAGGCCCTAGAGGAGAACCTAATACTTTTATTCTGTTAAATATATATAGTAATAACCTTCTCCTACATTCTTACCATTATACCAATAAATTTGGACAATCTCAACTATCAGCAGAAAAACAACCTTTATCAGTAGATAGTAATTAACAGATGCCCACAGCTGGTCAACTTGCAGCAAATAGAAGACTTCTGAGTGCTGAGCTCTAAACAGAATTTTATATTGCCCTACTTCATCCCTAATCTTAAGGATCAATCAGAAGAGAAGGATTTCAGAACTAAAACAGTGGATGTCTTCAGTGAAACAGTATTCATTCAGTATGACAGAATGGTTGTACACATGAATTCACAGCCCTTGTGCATAAGGTCTGGTCTACAAGAATTCCTGCATAAAGTGAAAGGGGCTCAAGATGCCCCCCCCCCTACAGCTAAGGAGATAGCTAATTGATGGATTCTGGATGATGGAGAGTCAGTTTTCTTCATACATGTGGTGATTGGGAGGCTAGCTATGTTCAAGTAGACTGTCCTATACCTGTGCATATGCAGGCCTTACTAATCTGCTCAGTGGGCTGTGAAAGAAGATCACAGGAGGTTGGGAGTGAAAGGTGGTGGAGGACATGGAGGGGAGTTAATCAAAACACATTATATGCAAATAAGAAATCATAAACAATAAAAATTAGATTAAAATATGTTCAAGAAATGCTTGCTAGAATCCATTGTGCTGGATACCACATTTAAAAATCACCCCAAAATGCACTAATTTCTGAAGATAGGATTAGGTTATTTGTAAAACTGCATTTTAGAAATAAGATTTAACTTAAGTGGCATTAATACTCAGTGTACATAGGGAAACAGAGTTTTAGGCACTGGTAGCTCATGAGAACTTGAAGCAATGGTGGTTATAAGCATAGAGCCCAGGATGACCCAATCAGACAAGGGCCCAGGGTGGCGGAGGGAAATAGGCTCTGGGCCTGACCTAGCCTGGGAACAGTTGGAGAGTGATTACTACTGACTGGATGAAGGAGAGCAGACCTTACTTACAATCTGTAGATAGGCTGACTACACTTCAGTGGATGAACTTACAATGAAGAAAATCTGGATATAAATGCTTGATCAGAGAGGACTTAACATATACTGTGGAATGCATGAAGCCCAGTGGGGGCATGGAGAGAGGATGGTGTCCAAATTTCATTAAGATTGTTGTATGAAATTTATACACACTCGACAAAATATTTTTAAAACTCGATGTAAAGAGAACTAAATGTGTAGTCATCAGAAGTGTGTTTTTTTTTTCTTCTTACTCTATAAGATGGATTGACAGGTGAAGCTGAACTAAGGCAAGTATCCAAACATGTAGAGGCCAGAGCAAGGATTGAGTGACATGAGATTCAGGAGTATAAAATGACAAAATGTCACTAAGTACAGAGAGGTTACTATACAAGCATCCATTTTTCCTTTGAATTCATCTAATTAGAACACTAGACACTACTGCCAATCACATTTTCAACATTCAGAACATTTCTAATTCTTGAATTTATCACAAGAACCCATATACCAGGAAACATAACCCTGTTAAAAGCAAAACCATAACAGAAAATGAAGAAAAAAGACCAAATCAATGGACTTTTATGTGATGTAGAGATCAAGAAGTATTTTAATGAAAGGTGTGATTTTTTCAAAATTTCTGATTATTTCAGTACAAGCTATAAGTATAAGCAAAGGTACATATAATCTTATCTTTATCATCAGAGAACCAAGATCCCAAACAGAATCACAGATCTCATGTGGTTTCCTTAGAAGTTTTTGTTTATAATTTTAATTTTTAAAAGCATTTAATTTATTATTTTTATATTTTATGTGTATGAATGTATTTCCTTCTTGTGTGTAAGTGCACCTGTGGAGTGTAATGCCTGCAGAGGTCAGACTTTGAATTCCCTGGAACTGTAGTTACCAACAGATGTCAGCAGCCACATGGGTGCTGGGAATCAAACCCAGGATCCTCTGTAAGAGGAGTCAGTGCTCTGCACTACTGAGTTATTTCTCCAGCCTTAATTTTTTACTTCACAAGAGATCTTGCTAATGCACTTGACTATAATGTAGACATATTTAGTGTCGTGGGGATGGGGAGATGGCCTAGCGGTTAAGATAGCTGACCGCTCTTATAGAGGACCGGGGTTCGATCCCCAGCACCCACATGGCGGCTGAGAACCATCTGAAACTCCAATTCCAGGAGAACTCCAGTTCCAGGGGAATCCGACACCCTCTTCTGACCTCTGAGGCATTGCACGACACGGTGCACAAACCTACATGCAGACAATACACTCTTACACTTCAAAAGAGTCCATTTTGAAAATTACATTTGCTGTCATTTTCTTCAACATAGCTAAAATGATAAATTTAAGGATCGTATAGACCTTAATCCTATTCACTATAAGCAGTTGGCTTTGGCTTTCTAAGGTAATGCATTAGGGAGTTTTATATCAAGACAGAGAAGCTTTGCCTTAAATGCCCATTGGAAGTTCACTGGCAGAGTCATCTTCAGTGTGCATTGGCTTCAGTTTCCACACTTAAAAGTGAACTCACCTTGTTGGGGCCATAGAGCCCAGATGGCTGAGTGAGCTCCAATCTGATCACTGTGAACCATAAGCTTCTCTGTCCAGATGCTGGCTTCTGTGATTGGAGCCAGCACCTCTGCCTGCAGTATAGACATCTCTTGTGTTCCTGAAGACAGTCAGGGCCTATCACAGACAAAC
Organism: Rhizomys pruinosus; assembly: GCA_009823505.1. NCBI lineage: Eukaryota > Metazoa > Chordata > Mammalia > Rodentia > Spalacidae > Rhizomys > Rhizomys pruinosus. The sequence goes on along the minus strand of VZQC01001442.1, from coordinate 14,091 downwards.
TGAGCAAGCAAAGGTTGCACATCCTAAGATGACTTCTGTGATCTATGATTCAGAGACAGTCTCCTTTATTAGAAATACAATCAGTATCTTAGTTTTCACTTACTTACATTGAGCTGCTGTCTGAGAAACTCTTTTCTGACAACCCCATGCAAATTAATGTGGAATCTCAACCTGAGAAGTACTCATGTCTGAATGAGATCCACTACAGTAAGCTTGGGAAAAATATATATTATTGATATACTGTGATTAGTGCATTGAAAATACTTGGGTCTTAAAAATGGGCACTCAGGCTGGAGATGGCTCAGCAGTTAAGAGCCCTGGCTACTTTTGAGGGTGACCCTAGTTCCCAAGATCCACTTGGTAGCGCCAAACTGTCCAAAACTGCAGTCCCAGGGGATCCACCACCCTTGTATTACACATATGGTACACCAACATGCATGCAAAACAGTCATACACATAAAATAAAACAAAACCAAATCCCATCTTCTCAACCAGAGTATAACAATGAGAATAACAGTAATTGTAATGCATTAAAACATTTAATAGATTACATTTAATACAGGTCTAACACTAAAGGAGTGTATATGCCTCTCCTTTGGTCTTCATAGTCATGTTTTTATTTATTATTGCAGTGGAAATCCCAGGGGGTGCTGGAAAGACACCTGAGCACTCTCTTTCTAATACAAGGTCTGTCCCGTTTCTCTTCACTTTATTCTTTTCTTTTTTTGTATTACTTGTACTTTTCTTTAAGCAAAATTTTATGGAAACATTATTCCTAGACACAGTTAACAATAACAAAAACCAACAAACAAAACAAAACAAAATAAAACAACCCCACCCACATCAAAATTCTCAAATTTGCCAATCACCTTAAGGGATGGACAGAAAACTTTAGGAAGACAAGAAGATGGATCACTCAGAGTAGAAGAGCCAGCCACAGGAGAGAAACTCCAGAGAGTCAGAAGTTACTACAGGGAAAGGCAGGGCCCAGGGCGCAGCCAGGCCAGCTCTTAGCAGAGCCCATTTCATGCCTGTGGGGACTAAATGCTCCCCATGAGCCACCTTAGCAGCTGTGCAGCAGAGATGCAGCATGCAGAGAGCTGGCAGTGGGGCTGACAGGCAGGGCCCACTTCATTAGCAGAAGGGGGTCCTGGGCCCTTACACCTCAGGAAGTTAAGCAGCTAATTAAATCCTTCCCTGCTGAAAGCAGGAAGCTAGCCTGAGGTTTCACTTTAACCCCAGTGCTCTGTCTTAAGCCAAACACTGGTGTGAGCATAGATCTGCATTAGCAAGTGATGCTGGTGAGGGTTTAATTAGTAATGCCTGGAAATCAAGGAAAGTTAAAAGGTAAGAAATGGGTATGTATGGTAAACAGATCCTGTTAAAGTTATCCAGATGATTTTTTGTTTGTTTGTTTTGTTTTGTTTTCTTTGGGGGGTGGTTGTTGGTCTTTTTGAGAAAGAGTCTCCCTTTAGTTCCAGCTCAATAAGTAGACCAGGCTGGCCTTGAACTCACAGAGATCCGCCTGCCTTTGCTTCCTGGGTGGGGTGCTGGCATTATAGGCATTCACCACCATGCCCTGCCTCCAAATGATTTTTGATATAACAACCAATGCTGTTGTGAATTGTAAAACAAATATTTGCTAAATGTATGATACACTGTAGAGAATTGACCTGCTGGATGGTCAATGCATAAAATTACCAAGTTCACTTATATGGCAACTTAAGTTTCAGTGAAGAAGCTAACTTTTAAAGTACTATTCACACGGAAGGGCCTTCACAGGAAGTGATTACTGCAATGCAGTGTCCATGGGACACAAGCTCAGATGAGACATAAGCCACTCAGTACTCAAATCTCATCACTATCAACTTTGAACTAAATGAAGAAGTGCAGACTGGGGAGATGGCTCAGTGGGTAACCGTGGTTGCTGGCAATGTTGAGAACCACAGTTCCATCTGATCCGCAGAACCTACACTGTAGAAGGAGAAAGTGGACTCTTAGAAACTGTTCCCTGGACTCACATCATGCCATGGCACCCGCAACTGTCCTTGACAAAATCACATAAAAACAAAATAAGGGAATATTAAATATGGCTTCTTAAATTCTCTATCACATTACTTATCATCTACTATAGTCTTCTAGATCTCCACTAAATATTTACTTGACTTCTTGATCCCTCAGACTGGAAAATAATTCATTTTGTCAATGGAAAAACAAACAAACCACAGCTTGTTCCTCAAAGAAAAAGAAAGTGTATTTTTTAAAAACCATATATGAGTGACTCTGACCTCGGAACATGGATTTAAAATAACTCAATTACTCTGCTCCGGGTTAGCAAGAACTCAATGAAGTTTCCATAGAGCAGAACAAATGCAACCACAAATCAAGATATTTCAAATATGTTAAAGGAAACACTTAGTAGGTGTGTCACAGGGAAGCAGGCACATGCCTGGCACAGGCTTCAAGGCTGACTGATAGCATTCTTAGACTGCAGGTCAATAGATCCTAAGTGTCTGTACATTTGGAAGGATTTATATAATAGTGACAAGATGTTATGTTCAAGAGACAGGAAATGAATGGCTACTAAGGGCCTAAAGACAGACCAAAATGATTTGAGGTTCTAAGTTGTAACATTCCATTTCTCCACAGTCAAACTTTCAGAATGGTCAACACAGAGTAGCAGCATTTTCTTGGAACCAGTTTTTTTTTTTTTTTTTTTTTTTATTTTTTTCTGATTTTTTTTATTCTGTCTTATTGTGACCAAATTGCGATCTCCACTGTAGCCCCAGCTGTCCTGGAATTCGCTCTGTAGACCAGGCTGGCCTTGAACTCACAAAGATCCGCCTGCCTCTGCCTCCTAAGTGCTAGGATTAAAGGCGTGTGCCACCACGCCCGGCTTCCCTGGAAACATTTTTAAGACTTATTCATTTTTATTTTATGTGTATGAATATTTTGCCTGCATATCTGTAGGTATAGCATATACATGCAGTGCTTGTGAAGGCCAGAAGGCGAGGTTGAACCCCTGGAACTGGAGGCTATCAGCAGCCATGCGGGGGCTGGGAACCAAAACTCAGTCCTCTGCAAGAGCAGACAGTGCTCCTAACCACTGAACCATCTTACCAGCCTCAAGTTCAAAACTTTCATGTGCCATAAACCATCCCAGTAAAAATTTTAGAGTTCTGTTCACCAAGTACTGGCCTGGAAGGAGTTGAGAGTTTAGTTAGGGACAGGCACATCATTATTTGGAGTGACACCTCTCAAAAGCACTTATATGAAAAAATTCCACAGTAAAGATCTTCAGTTCACTTGAGCAGTTACCATCATCCATGTCTGCTTGCTACTTGTGCTTTCAAATCAAAATTGGAGTGAGGCGTTGATGTCTCTCATCAGGGATGCCAGTTCAGGAGGAGCAGTGAGGGACAAGACGATGTGAGGGTTCATTTATATAACTCCTAATGCAGTTGTCTGCTTTGACTCTAAATGGTTCTGATTGCCTACAGTCAAAGTGATCTTTCTAAAAGCCAAAAGAAACTGCAAAACATTTTATTGAATCTGTATTTCTTCCTGGCTTTGATGGTGAAATTCTCTGTCCCCAAAGGTGCGAACGCTGGCTTTTCTGCCACCCCCCTCCTCCTGGCCTCTGGTGCATTCTCTGTGCTGAAGACGGTCTTCGCTCTAATGTCTATGATTAAGGCCCCTGAGCTCATAACCAGATGCTGCTTAAATACAATGCTGCTTCAACAATCTCAGAAGGGAAGAAGTGCCTTCTTACATTGCTTCATCTGAATTTCTCCCCCAGTTCTCCTCACATGAGTAAATTATTATTATTTTTTTTTTTTAATTTTTTTTATTTAATTTTATTTATTTCTGTATGTGTATGAATGTACTGTCTGCATGTAGGTCTGTGCACCCGTGTCGTGCAATGCCGTGGAGGTCAGAAGAGGGTCGCGGATTCCCCTGGAACTGGAGTTCTCCTGGAATTGGAGTTTCAGACGGTTTTCGGCCACCATGTGGGTGCTGGGGATTGAACCCGGGTCCTCTGTAAGAGCAGTTGGCGCTCTTAACCGCTAGGCCATCTCTCCAGCCCGAGTAAATTATTATTAATACTCCTGTCCATTCTCCATTCTTTTCTAGGCATGTCTGTCCAGAGACATCACTTTATACAGCAATTGTTGAATCCTGTCATTCCTCCTTGCAAGATGTTTGTTTCTTAGGGACCACAAGAAAGCATTCATATAACAGTCATTATGTAAATATTTAATCAATTAATGAATGACTCATATGATATTAGAATTAGGCTTTCCATTAAGATGTCATAAATTATTCAATACATTTTTAGAGTAGAATTGAAGTATTTTAAGATATGTTTTTAATTATGGGGTTGGGCTATGTGCACTTGAGTGCAGGTGTCCCTGGAGAACAGTGGTGCTGGATTTCTCTGGAACAAAAGTTTCAAGCAGGGTCTGGAGAGATAGCCTAGAGGTTAAGAGCACTGATTGCTCTTGCAGAGGACCCGGGTTCGATCCCCAGCACCCACATGGCGGCTAAGAACCGTCTGTAACTCCAATTCCAGAACTCCAGTTCCAGGGGAATCTGAGACCCTCTTCTGACCTCCGCGGCATTGCACAACACGGGTGCACAAACCTACATGCAGACAATACATTCTTACACATACAAAAATAAAAAAAAAAAAGAAAATACAAAAGTTTCAAGCAGTTGTGAGCCATCTGAGGTAGGTGCTGGGAACTGCATTAGGCTTCTTTGGAAGAGCAGTAAGCTTTCTTAACCTCTGAAATATCTCTTCAGATCCAGAGGTTGAAGTCTTACTCTGCATTCAGTGCTACATATCCTCCCTTTATGTGACATTCCAAACATGTGTCTTTGGGACCTGAATATTCATGTATCTGTAATCAATGTCAGAGATGAAACTGAAGCAGCTTTTCCTGTTTTGTATTAAAATTTTATTTCAGTATCATAAAATTAACATTGACTTATGAGTTAATTTAAATATAACTTTAGAAATTAAAAAAAGACCATTCACCCAAATCAAGGCAATTCTTAATGAAAGTAATCCCATCTTGTCTGAAAGATTTTCAATTGTAAATAAAAGCAAATTTCTTTTTAAATTTCATACCACATGCTTTATGTTCAGCATGAATTGAACTTTTTCCTTTTTGCTTTTGCAGTGTTATATCAGGTGAGGCCAATGAAATACACACTCAGTTCATGAAAGTAATTTTGTATACTCAAAGGAGATAAAATTCATTATCAAAGGTTTTAGTGTTTATGTAAATTCAATTTTGAAGTATTTGGATGCAATTTAGATGAACAGGAGAATGAGAGGATAATCTGATTTAGACTTTGACTGATGCGATGGAGATATACATGCCCGTGTCCCTCCTCACTTTGAAAATGCAGGAGTCTCAGGTTGCTCTCACAGGATTGCTTCAGGACTGAGACAGGTTGACTGTCTGTTCTGACAAAATCTTTCCTTCTTACCTCTTTCCAAAGCATTTCCGTATTCTTCTGCGTTAGACCATCTTCCCTAACCTGTCAGGATTCTCTATAGATTGCATTATAGATTTGTGTAGAGAATGAATATCAGGTAACATAGAAGCACATGCATGCTATACTGACAAATGAAAGTTTTCTTAAAGAGATGTCAGAAGACAAGTCCTAAGACAACGTGGTTTGCAGAAGTCGTAGAGTACCAGGGCATGAAGAGGGTATGAACAGGCTTCTGCTTAAACAGAGGGGTCTGCAGATAAGTTAGAGCTACTCTCTGCTGGGAGGAAATAGCCGCATCAGTTGGCAGAACCCAGCAACACTACTTAAACAATCTATTTTTAATGAATTAAATCAGTCAATTAGTCAATGATTGTCAGGTCCCAATTCCCAGAAATTCACTCATCTATCAAATTTATAAAATATGATAGATACAAAAATGAGCAAGTCACACCTATTTGGATACATCACCAAGTGCACAGACTGCAACACATACCACCATAGGATAATTCTTGATCTGTCCTGTTCTAAATGGTTTATGTATAAATCAGCACTCTCTGATAAACTGTAATATCAACCACAGGGAGAAAAGTAAGGATGTAAAACAAGTTCAGTAATGTATTTAGCTAATATATCCACACGGTCATTTACATATGAAATAAATATAAATTATTAAGGTGAAATAGTTACTTTTTATAGTAAATCATTGACATCTGGATGTATTTTATATATTTAACACATCTTGCATCTACCATATTAAGCCACATACTGCACAGATGATAGATTCTATAAGTAACTGATTCCTAGGATGTTTTCCCTTACACAAAATCTGCATTACCATTCTGAAATAGGTAAACCTATTTGATTTACACAATTTGCTCACAAGTCTAATAACATTACAGACTTCTTTTTATCATAATTTCTGTCTTGGATAAAACAGGCACAATCCCAAACGTGTGACCTCCTTTCGTAAACAGGTTGTTTATGATTAGACCCTTTTGTATCTTATTAGAATTTCAAAAGAAGACAACATTTTAAAATTTTATTTTAGGTTAGGCAGGTGTTTTTACAAAGAGCATAACGTGGGAATAGGAGAGATACAAGCGTGTTTTGTGTTTTATGGTTGGACCTATAATGAATGCCACTCCTTTAATGAGTGAGATTTCATAAAGTTTATACACACATGTAGAAGCCTCATGTTTACCATTTAGATTTTTTTTATTCTATGTGTCTTGAATATTATTTTGGCTTAGATTCTTAGAATGCATACATTTGTGAATAGGGAGATTTTGGTTTAGCCAATTTCTAATATTAGAAATAAAGATTACAGGCCTGAGAAACTGAATTCAAGCCTCCATGTTGTAGAATGAGAGAACTGCATCTTGCAAGTGTTCTGAACCCTAGGTGCACAATGTGGTGAGTGAACACACACATGCACGTATGCACACACACACATGCATGTATGTACATACACACGTGCACATATGCGCACACATGCACACACACCATTTTTAAATTTTTTTTTATTAATTTTATTTATTTCTGTATGTGTATGAATGTACTATCTGCATGCAAGTTTGTGCACCCGTGTCGTGCAATGCTTCGGAGGTCAGAAAAGGGTCTCGGATTCCTCTGGAACTGGAGTTCTCCTGGAATTGGAGCTTCAGACGGTTCTCGGCCGCCATGTGGGTGCTGGGGATCGAACCCCGGTCCTCTGTAAGAGCGGTCGGCGCTCTTAACTGCTAGGCCATCTCTCCAGCCCCTCACACACACCATTTTAAAAAAATAAAATTTAATTAATTTTTTTAAGAAGTAAAGACTACAATTATATTGTGTGGACTTCAATTTTCACTTAGCCCTCATTCTTGTCATATTTCTTCACACTCTAAATAAATTATTCTGAATTCCTTTGACTTTCCATATCTGCCTAAAACTCTATCTAAAACAGGCAGAACTTTCTCAAATCAGTGATTTTTTTCATCTCCTTATAATTCTCTTTCAGAAAAAAAAAAAAATAATTCTCTTTCAGTTGCAAAGGAAATATTTCCTGACAGATTCTGTTAACTGGCAACTCCAAGTCTTTGACTTTAACCTTGCTTCAGCTTCTGTACCCTCACTGAGATACTTAGTAAACTATTGGAAAGCCAGTGATTCCCTTAAGTACATAATTAATCCAACTTTGAACAATTTCCTTATCTTTCCTCCCGAGGCCAATGCACATTTCTTTTCCTGATCATTTTCTCCTTCTTTCTTTCATTCCATAAATTATCCTGAACATGTTCCTCAACTCTGATCTTTTTCAACAACTTGGCAAATTCTTTCACAAATAATCCACTAAATTATTGTTTGGAATTCACTTGAATTATTGTTTTAGAAGTCTTTTTTTTTTGTCTTTTCGAGTCAGGGTCTCCCTGTAGCCCCAGCTGTCCTGGAACTTACTCTGTAGACCAGGCTGGCCTTGATCTCACAAAGATCCGCCTGCGTCTGCCTCCTGAGTGCTAGGATTAAAGGCATGCACCACCACGCCCAGCTTAGAAGTTTATTGATGTATAAGGATGGTAATTGGAGCCAGTCTCCCTGGCATTTTATCAACGACTCCAGGTAATTTTATTACAGCCTTTCAAGCTCCCCACAGGCAAGGCACACTCTTCAGTGTTTGTGCCCAGGGTGGGCCAATGCTATTGTACTAGGGCTATTCTCTGGTATCTCTCTCCTTCACCTTTTACTTTATCCTTCATCCCTTGACCACACTTTAATGTAAATGCTAATGCAAACTCTACTCCACTGAGTTGCCCCACAATACTCCCAGACCCAAGCTCTGTTTGTAATCTCATTTAAATCTCTATCCAAGTTTCTCACTCAATTTAGATATATCTGATCTGTAAAGATTATTATAAACAATATTGTGTTCAAAAATATTAAATAATTGAAGAATACTAATTCTTCAGAACATCAGGGTGCTGCAGAGATGGTGCAGAGTTTAAGAGCACTGGCTGTTCTTCAGGAAGACTGGTTTGGTTCCCAACACCCACATGGTACATAACAACCTTCAGTTACTCCAGTTCTAGGGGATCCAATTCCCTCTTGTCGCTTCCTCAGACTTTGAATGACATGGGTATAATTACATATATGCAAGGAAAGCAGATGTTCAAAATAAAAATAAAATTTAAAAATGCTAATTGCAATTGACAGTGATGGTGCTAAAAGATAAATTATTATTGAACCATGCTCCTGTTTGCCTGGGCAGATGGCACGGTTGACTGAGATGGGTGGAGAGTTGAAAGCCAGTAGCTTCAAAGCATCAGAGTCAATTCTGAATTCCAGGAAGGATATACTCAGGAGGGAGACTCTCTCCAGAGGGTGTGGAAGCTTCTTGCAGGGAACCAGATGACAGTACAAAGATTTCACAAGAGAAACAGTGGTGCTCACTGCCTGCCATCACTGCTTGCTGCCAAGTATGTCTGTCCTGTTGCTTTGCTAATACCAGATTACATTGTCTCTGGACTGCTGAAGGCCCACAGCTTACATGAATGTTCCAGGCTTTCAGTAGCATTTTGTCATGTCAGAGAATCTCAGATTCCATGTAATGGTAGTTAAAAGATTCTCAAACTATCAGCATTCCTTGTACTCCCCAGCTCCTATCAGTTGTAAGCCATTCTAACTGAATATACACACATACACATATAGTATAATACTGCATTATATTGTGATTTTTTTCCCTAGAGCACCCTGTGTAGTATGTAAAGGATATGGATAACTAGTTGAATGCTCAAAATATCTGTTCCTCCATGAAAAGTATGTCTGAATAACTATAACTGAATTCTCAAAATCTTTGCTGTGATGCTTCTCCAATCCTAGTCTTGGGTGGGCTGCTGTATGGAGAAGGCTGGGACTTTCTTTGTATCTGAGGTGCCAGCCAGTTACAGTTGTCCTCTTTGGGTTTTCATAATCAGATAATCTTCATGTTTTTGTTCACACTTGACTGCCACATAGAATCCTTCAGATTTAATTAGATCTGCTGGAGCCACAGTATGAACATGGGCATATTCTCATTTTCAAAAAGTACTTTGACTCAGAATTGTCATTTTCATTCAGAATTTTCTTCCTGATCTTGAATAGTGTCCAATCAAGTTTCCAAAGTTTATGGCTGAGACCACTGTAATCAAGAATCATTAGACATTATCACTGAATCTGCCTGCAGTTCATGTAAATTTAAAGGCAATAGCTAACTGAAAAGGTGCCCTGCATGCAAACATGTCTCCTATTTTTTGCAGTTATGAAGACACAACTTTGCTGGGAGAACCTATCAGGAACATGGAATATTCTTTATCTTGGCCATGCTCTTAGCCTGAGATCCTCAAGTTCAGAATGACGGAAACAGGAGAAGGAGGAAATATTCTGTACACAGACCGCATTCACTTCTGCTCCACCATGAGGGGAAACCACACACAAAAGGCTATTTGAGCCTGCATTGTCTCAACTGGGCTGAGTCTTATTTTTGCTTCCATGGTTCCCATAAGGTTTAGTGCATTCTGCCTGCTAACTGCCTGTCCTCTCTTCTGCATATAAACTACCTCTTCCTCAAGACGCTTTTTAGAAGTCCTTTCCTTGAAAGAATAAAAACATTTTTCTCATGCAGTGCTGTTCACAAAGAGACAGCAGGGCAGTTTGGATAGAAACAGCTCTCCCTATGACTCCAGCTATCAGGGAGGAATGTGTTGCTTACTACCTACTGGGTCCCTTAGGTGTTATACTTGGAAAGTAAAAGTCTAGGTGTAACTCCTCCTCCCCAGTGTTTAACATGATATTATATAAAGCCATGTGAGGGGAGAAAAGGGTAAGAATCTCCAAAGTTGAGGTAAGGTTATGGTCTTGGGGAGGGGCATATGCAGATGCATCTGAGTAAGGAAGGCCAGGCAGACTGAGGAGAAGACCAGACCTATTGTAACATTGAAAACAAATGGGAGAGTCATGTTGAGAAGCTCAGTAGAACTCAACTTGTTTCCTCTCCAAAAGCTTTTATTGAGAGACATATCTGTTCAAGGAACTTTTGAATTAGACTTTTGCTTCTCTTGAATATAATTCCATTATTGGAACAGAAAAGCCCACATTCAAACTTATTTCCTATTTTTTTTTAATTTTTAAAAGTTCATTTCTATGTACATGTGTGAGTGTCTGTGTGTGCATATTCACACCACAAGTATGCCATGACCACAGAGAACAGAAGGGGGTGTTGGATACCCAGGACCTGGAGTTACAGGTTATGAGCCACCCAGTAAGTCCTGTGAACCAAAACCTGTGCCTGTATGAACCATTGACTGCTCTTAACTCCCAGCCACTTCACCAGCTCCTGGTTACAAAAAAATATATTTTACTGCTTGTTTGAGAATTCCATATAACGTATTTTGATCATATCCCCCCAATCCCCCCAAATGAGCTACATCTCCTCTCTCTACCCCCTTCCTTCACCTCCTCTCCTATTTTCCAAAGGCCTATTGAGTCTAACTTACATTTTCCAAATGCGTGTAAGTATGGATTCATCCCCCTGGAGGCTGCTCATCCTATATGATATCACTCTCTTACTGAAAATCAAGTCTTCAGCTGTTAAAAACTATCAGTGGACAAGAATTTCTCTTCTTCTGCCCTCTCTTCCATCTAAGCTGGGGTTTTCTCTGGCTCGCACTTGTACTGCTCTCATGGGTGCTCTCCTGTTGAACCTGGAAAACACTTTCTTGTATTCATCCACCAGCTCTGGCTCTGGTGGTCTTTCCATTCCCTCCTCTACTGTGGCTTGGGCTCTCTCTTGTGAAATGGGCCTTCATTCCAATCAGAAAGCGGTTGGTCACTCCCATAACATTCATGCCTTTACTGCCCCAGTGGGGACATTTTGCCAGTCCTGTTGTTTTGTAGCTCAGAGGGTTCACATCTGGGTAAAGTTGATGACTTTTTAATTCTGGTAGCATGCATCATCTTCTAGCTCTATGAAAGCTAGCCTTAGAGGTGATGCTTTGACATAGGTCTGAACCAACTTGATTTCTCCTTACTTCTTCTAGGACCCACATATGCAGTGTCTTCAGCAATAAGGTTTCTCCACCAGGTTCCAGAAGGTACTGGTTACATTTTTGTTTTTGAGATTGTCTCCCTGTATAGCTGGGCCACCCCTTCCTTCAGAATACTAGAATTAAAGGCATACACCACCTTGCCCAGCTGATTACATATTTTTAATGATCAAACGATCATATTCAGCTCAGACATATTGCTGCGTTATCTGAGTTCTATTTTTCTGACCTATATTAGCAAGAGTAAATTTCTTGCCCTCCTTCTATACAATCTATATATCAAGCTCATTTTCTCCCTTCCTGCCTGTGACTAATCGAATCTTCTATTACCACATCATCTTAATACTAATGACAGGCCTGGTTATAAGCCGATTCATTATTAATCAGAACAGGATCATATTTCCCCCTGTGATGGCTTCAGTCCCTTGGGCTTTAATACTGTGATGTGTGGACTTTCTGTAACCAGTATATAACTAGATTTTTAAAGTACTTTTCAAATAATATGCATTTGATCTGCAAATATACAAATATAAACATATATAAAGATATAGAATTTACTTTCACCTTCAAACATTTTCACTAAATGATTTCTGTGGTTCTTAAGTGTATTAACTGTCTGATATTATAGAGTACTGTATTTGTTGTTCATATTGAAGTTAATAAAATAAAATTTGTCATTCCTTCACTAGCATATTTTCTACAGGTCCATAAATGTCCACATTCATCATTTTGAATTTAAACCATCTTTCTCTTGTACTTATTCCTGATTTTAAGTAAATTAAAATAAACATTCACATGGCCTAAATATAGTACAAAATTTCAATATTTAAATGTAATTTCAAATTGGCAAATTGGCTATCTATAAAACATAGATCTTGTTACAGGCTATGGTAGAATTATGTCATAATATTGCTGATAGAAAATTTAAATATTTACATATCAATAACAGTATATAGACTGCTACTCATCTTTATGTGTTTCCCATCATATTACCTTTGCTAAATATATTTGTTTATTTAAATGCCTTTATAGAAAATTTTATAAAAATAATTTATAATAAAATATGTACTGTACTATAAAATCTTATTTCTGTAGTAAAAGTATTAATGAGCAACTATCTTAATCACATACTGCATTTATATAACCAGTGGTAATCTTACTGAAATCATCTTCAAACTTGACCTCTCGTATATGCACAAAAGTCAAAGTGGATATGCAGTCCCTCAATGCACAACGAACATAAGCACATTGTAACTGATACTTATGACATTACTATTAATGAGAGGCCATACGAGTGCAGAGATATTAATAGAAGTATTAATAGAAAGACTGGAAGCTCAGAAGATATATTGTACATAGAGTGTTACAGGAAAGTCAATAAAACTTGGCAGTCAAGAGTCTTCCAGTGCTTTTAATGGAATACGAAGGTGTGTGACTTTCAAATGATAATCTCAACGGACTAAAATGGGTTTACATGATCTCTTGAGTTTAAAACCTACTGGTTCTTCAAATTTTATATGAGTAAAAAGTATTATTCAACATTCTTTTTACATATTTTGTCTTAGAACATTGACTAACATACAATGTATTTTAAATTTGTTTTCATGCTATTAATGAACAATGAATTAGCAGCTTCTACTAGGAGGTTCACAGTGACCACTGTTGTGTGTTGTACCTATGAAATCAACAGAATGAAAGGAGGATAGATAGAGGAAGGAAGGGTTCTAGTTGCTTTCATTTGATGTGACAAAGCACTGTAACCAATATCAGCTTGCAGAGGAAAAGGGGTTACTTGGTTCACATCTATTGGGTCACAGTTCATCAATGAAGGAGCGCAAGGTAGGGACTCAGGGCAGGATCCTGGAGGCAGGTGCTGAAAGGACAGGCTGTGGAGAAATCCTGCTTACTGGCTTCATCCCCTGAGTGTTGCTCAGCCTGCTTTCATATACACTGAAGAACAATCTACCCAGGGGTGGCACCTCTTAAAGCAGACTGGGCATCAATGAATCAAGGTTATCCTGGCTGCCTGACTATTCTAGTACCCTCATCAGTATTCTTCAGGCCACTATCCCTCTCCCTCATGTTTCACATAGGAGCCAGAGTGGAGCTGTTACTGTGAGTCAGAATGTGATCTTTGGGATCTCAAAATGGTTCAGCAGGTAAGGACATCTGCTACCGAGGCTAAAGATCTGACTTCTGTCCCTGAGGCCCACATGGTGGGAGAAGAGATCTGACTTCAACAAGTTTGTTTCTGGCTTCTGGCTTATGAGCTAGGGCACATGCACCAAATAAATAAAATAAGAATATTCTTTTTAATTAGTTTTTATTGATGCTTTGTGCATTTCATACATTTTTTCCAATTCAGTTCAGGCTTATTTCCCTTTCCCTCCCCCCCCCACCCCATGCCAGATCATGCATTTTGCCATAACTGTCCTGCATCTTTCTCTCAGTTTTTTTTTTTCATTTTTAGCTATAACTGATAATCCATGAGTACAAGCATCCTTCATGCAAAACCTATCTGCAGGCT
>VZQC01001441.1:1577601-1673475 GCA_009823505.1 Rhizomys pruinosus | reverse complement strand
AAAAAAAAAAAAAAAAAAAAAAGAACTCTCTAAACCTCCATTGTGTAGATGTACCACATGACTCTCCCCAGAGTCATGCTTCCTCAAGCATGGCCACACCTTCTAAGACCTTCCCAAACAGTGCCACCAATGGGGAAAAATATCTGAATACTTGGAGCCTATGGGGAATATTCTCATTTAAACCAGCACAGAGCCTAAACTGAGAATGTAGCTGAAGTGGTTCCCTGCTCCTGGAAAGCAACTGGTTAAAAAGGTGGTTCCTTAGGGTCGGCACAGAGAAGCTGGTACAGCTGTGGTTCAGGGGGTAGGCTATATCTTGAGCTGTCAGCAGAACTTGGCAGTGTTGTCCACATGGTACTTTTTCTGCAGGCACGAAAGACGCAAGATTGAGGAAGTCATGGAGTCTTTTTCCCTGGTTTTAGAGAAGAGCTGAGGCCAAACAATGTGCTGCAAGGTTCCTGCACCTGCAAAGAGGTCTTAGAGGATGCTGTATGAATCTGTGAAGTTGAAGCCTATGGAGACCCAAGATGCTGGAGTTGCTAGAATCATTGGTCACTTTCTGGGAAAATATGCAGGAACACAGCCAGTATAAGGCTGAGTTAGTTAGCCATGCTACTAGGGCTTCAGGGTCAGACTGACCTGTGAGCAGATCTCAAGCACTGCCGGGTTGTGTCATTGTATTAGAGCCTCTTCATCTGATAATTTTTTTTTTGTCTAAGTTTTTTTTTTTCTTCCTAACCCTAGCACTGTTTTACCTGGAAGACATTGAAATGTGTGACCTATTCTTTCCCAGGCCAATGGAACCAGGATCTTTTTTTTTTTAATTTTATGTGTATGAGTGTACTGTCTGCATCTAAGTAGGTGCACCCCCGTTGTGCAGTGCTTCAGAGGTCAGAAGAGGGTGTTGGATTCCCCTGGAACTGGAGTTCTCCTGGAATTGGAGTTTCAGACAGTTCTCGGCCGCCATGTGGATGCTGGGAATTGAATCCGGGTCCTCTGCAAGAGCAGTCAGCGCTCTTAACAGCTGAACCATCTCTTCAGCCCTTAAGTTTTTTTTTTTTTTTTTTTAATGTAAAATGAGCTCACAGACTTAAAATAAAAAAAAAAAGTTTTTTCGAGGCAGGGTATCATTTTGTAGTCCAGACCAGCCTGGAATTCGTTATGTTGCCTAGACTATCTATTGAACTCTCAATCTGCCTGCCTTGACCTCCTGAGTGCACAAAGTACAAGTCTGTACCACCTTAATTCCTGGGTAACCTCACAGACTTAAAAAATCTTATGTTTAATTTTACTTGTGTGTATCTTTATGTCCGTGGGGGAGGGTATGTGCATGTAAGTTCAGGTGCTGCTTGGTGCTCTGTGTGCTGGTAGCTTTAGTGTCAACTTGACACACCTGGGTTGAGGGGGCCTCAACTGGGTACTTGCCTCCATTGAACTGGCCTGTGGCCATGTCTGCAGAGTATTGTCTTGATTGTTGAGTGATGTGGGAGGGCCCAGCCCACTATGAGTGGAGCCACCCATGGGCAGGTTGTTGTGTATTGTGTAAGAAAGCAGGCTGGGCATGGGCCAGGGGGGCAAGCCAGTAAGAAGTGTTCCTTCATGCCTGTGCTCTAGCTCCTGCCTCCAGGTTCCTATGTTGGGCTCCCTTAGTGATGAACTATGACCTGGGAGATGTGAGCCGAAGAAACCCTTTCTTCTCCAAGTTGATTTTGGTCAGTGTTTTGTCACAGCAATTGAAAGGAAACTAGAAAGAAAAAAAAAAAAGAAAGGAAACTAGAGCACTCTGTAACAGGAATATGAATTCTTAAAAGCTTAATGAGGTCCCAATCCATCTCCCAACATTATAGAAAGACTTTTATTTTCTTAATTACATTTATTTATTTATTTATTTATTTATTTATTTATTTATTTATTTATAGGTCAGGGGACACTTTGTGGAAGTCCTTTCTACCATTTGGGTCCTGGTGTAAGGTCTCTGGTGTCATACTAGTTCTGAATGCTGGGGAAAATCTGCATTTTATTGCCTGAGGGCTTTCTCAAAAACCACAGTTTTTATCCTTTCAGTTGGTTGAAGAGAGAGGTCTGTTTGCATAGTCCAAGGATTTACCTAATGATTACGAATATGTCCCCTTACATACAGAGGAGAGTAATCAATGGCAATTAAGTGTGCTGTTGAATTAGCATACTTAGGAGTATCCTTGAACCAGTGATGCTGAAGTATACCTCTTCCAGCTCCTCCTACCTCCTTTGGGTGAAATAATTCCAAAGTGTGTGTGTGTACAAGGTATCTCCAGAGATATTGAGCCAAGAGAAGATTCTATCTGTAATTCTGTTGAGGCTTTGTAACAAAAATGCCATAAACTTCTGGGTATAATGGCAAGTGCCTACTCAGAAAACTGAGGCAGGAGGATCACCTGAGCTTACTGGTTCAAGGCAGGGCAACATAGTGAGACCTTGTCTCAAAAAAAAAAGTTTGGGAGGTGTAACTCAGTGGTAGAGTATGTATGTGTTAGGCCCTGGGTTCAACCCCTAACATCTAAAAAATAGCCCTAAACTGAGTAGCTTCTAGATAGTGATAACTTTAAGATCATGGAGTATGAAAGAAACAGCTCTTACCTGAAAGGAATAAAAGAGATGGTTTATTCTAGAGCCAAATATGAGTGATCATGCCCCAAAGACAGATTTATACCTCAAATTAATTGTATCCTACAATACCATGTTCCAACATGGCAACAGTTCTATAGGAACATAACAAAGTCATAAATGAGACACCTCAAATACTTTGGTGGAAACATCAGGTATGTAAGGTTATAGAAAAGTGGGGAAATCTCAGCTATAGCCCTAGATGTTATCTGATGGCATTCTTAGCTTTTTGGTTGGTTAAAATGAGGGGTCTCTTTGTATATTCCAAAGGATTTACCTAATGGCGACACATATGTTATATCACATACAGAGGAGGATACAGCTATTAAGAGGTATGCTTTACTTGTCAACTTGGCACACCTAGGAAGAAGGAACTTCAGCTGGGGAACTTCCTCTGTGGGCATGTTGTTGAGGCTTGCTTTTGATTTAGTGCTGGTGATTGGGATGTGGGGCTGGCTAGCCTGCTGTGGGTGGTGTCAGTTTTGGGCAGATGGTCCTGACTTATATAAGAAAACATGTTGGCCGGGCGTTGTGGCGCACGCCTTTAATCCTAGCACTTGGGAGGCAGAGGCAGGTGGATCTTTGTGAGTTCAAGGCCAGCCTGGTCTACAGAGTGAATTCCAGGACAGCTGGGGCTACAAGGAGACCCTGTCTCGAAAAGACCAAAAAANAAAAAAAAAAAAAAAACAACAACAACAAAAAAAAGAAAACATGTTGAACAGAAGCCAGAGGAGCAAGCCAGTAAGCAGCATTCCTCCCTGGTCTGTGCTTCTCTTGCCGCCTTGAGTTTTTGTCCTGGCTTCCTTCACTGATAAACTGTCACCTGGATGGATAAGCCTTTCCTTCCTGAGTTGGTTTTGGTCAAAGTATTTTAACACAGCAATAGAAAGTAACTTGGACAAGGGGGTTAAATGATGGCCCAAGATAGTTTTTTTCTAGACCTATAACATTCTAACCTGTCTACATCATTGAAGTTAATCAGTCAGTCAGCCTTTGTGTCACTGTTTGCTTCTCAAGAATACTTTTATTTTTTTCTTCAAAGACAGGATCTCACTATGTAGTACTCGCTGGGCTGTAACAACTTACTGTGTAGACCAGGATGGCCTCCACTTGCCTCTGCCTCTGGAGTGTTGGGATTAAATGTGTGTGCCACCATGCCTGGTATCTAGGAATTCTTGTTGACAGGACTGCCTGCCACACTGGGGAGATACAGCCCAGCACTGATACCTGCAGTGTGAGTTCCCCCTGAGGATCTCCACTCGTGGAAAGCTAAATCCTTTACTTACATAATGGGAAAGAATTTTGTGGCAAGTCAGAATGAAGCAAAGTTAGTGAGTTTATTAAGTATAAACAATATATGGTGCATGACTCTTTTAAATCATGGATATTAGAGAGAAAGATGCATGGGTATTAGAGAGAGATGCGTGGGTATTCTTACAATGGCTCTATCTATCTATCTATCTATCTATCTATCTATCTATCTATCATCTATCTATCATCTATCTACAGATATCTGGTTTGCTTTCTGTTGCTGTAATAAAACACTGACCAAAACAAAATTTGGAGGAAAGGGTTTATTTAATCTTATGTCTTATCATTGATGGAAGTCAAGGCAGGAATCTGGAAGCAGGAGCCAAAGGAAGGACCATGTTCCTGACTTGCTCAGCTACTTTTCTTTCCTTTTTAAAAAATTTTATTTATTTATTATTTTTTATAGATTCGTTTTTTAATTTTAATTTATTTTTTATGTGTATGAATGTATTGTCTGCATGTAGGTTTGTGTACCCATGTCATGCAATGCCTCAGAGGTCAGAAGAGGGTGTTGGATTCCCCTGGAACTGGAGTTCTTCTGGAATTGGAGTTACAGACAGTTCTCAGCCACCATGTGGGTGCTGGGGATTGAACCTGAGTCCTCTGCAAGAGCAGTCATCACTCTTAACCACGAGGCCATCTCTCCAGCCCCTATTTATTATTTTTTGTGTGTATGAGTGTACTGTCTGCATGTAGGTTGGTGCACCCGTGTCGTGCAATGCCGCAGAGGTCAGAGAGGGTGTCGGATTCCCCTGGAACTGGAGTTAAAGATGGTTCTTAGTCACCATGTAGGTGCTGGGAATTGAACCCAGGTCCTCTGCAAGAGCAGTCAGTGCTCTTAACTGCTGAGCCATCTCTCTAGCCCCTCAGCTACTTTTCTTATGTAGCCTGGTGATGGTACTGCCCACAGTGGGCTGGACTCTCCTACACCAATTAACCATGAAGAAAATGCTTCACAGACATCCCCACAGTCCAGTCTGATAGAGGAAATTCCTCAACTAAGGTTCCCTTTTCCAGGAGACTCTAGTTTGTCTCAAGTTGACAAAAAAATGAAACAGCACACTTAGTTTCTTAGTAGTCAGTACTCTGTACCTATTTAAATACTTCTTAAATACAGCTTACATGTAGATATGATGGCATTCTGTCTTTTCCTTTCAAGTCATTTGCAATTTAAAAGATTATTTTAATCTTTCCAGGAAGATGCACCTGTGTCAGTGGAATGCATTTCACTTTCAGAGCTCAGTTTTGGGCCTCAGTGGGCAGTCAGTTGGGAGATTTGCTCTCTTACTACTTTTTCTTTAAGTTTTTGGTTTTTACATATGTCTAAATATAAAGAAATTCTTAGCTCATTTCTTAATTGCATTAGTTACTCTTCTGTTGCTGTGATAAAATACCATGACCAAGGCAACTCATAGAAGGAAGTTTATTTGGACTTATGGTTCCAGAAGGTTAAGAGTCTATCACAGGGGAGCACATGGCAGGCATGGTAACAGGAGCTGGAAGCCGAGAGCTCATATCTTAAACTGCAAACATGAGCACAGAGTGAAACTTGAAGTGAGGCAGGCTATGAACTCTCAAAGCTGCCCCCAGTGATGTGCTTCCTCCAACAAGGCTGCACCTTGGAAAGATTCCATGACCTCCTCAAACAGTGCCACCAACTGACCCTGCGGAGGACATCTATCATTCAAACCACCACCACATTCCACCACTGACCCCCACAGACTCATGGCCATATCATAATACAAAATGCATTTAGTCCAACTTTAAAAGTCCTCACAGTTTTTAATAGTCTCAACACAGTTCAAAAGTCCAAAGTCCCAAGTCTCTTTTGAATTTTATTTATTTTTTTAAATTTTATTTTTGTATGTGAATGTACTGTCTGCTTGCAGGTCTGTGCACCCGTGTCGTGCAATGCCGCGGAGGTCAGAAGAGGGTCTCGGATTCCCCTGGAACTGGAGTTCTCCTGGAATTGGAGTTACAGACGGTTCTTAGCCGCCATGTGGGTGCTGGGGATTGAACCCAGGTCCTCTGCAAGAGCAGAGGTGCTCTTAACCGCTAGGCTATCTCTCCAGCCCCCCAAGTCTCTTTTGAGACTCAGGGCACTCTTAATCATAAGTTCCTGTAAAATCAAAAAGCAAATTGCATACTTCCAACACCCAGTGGCACAGAATATACATTCCCATTTCACAAGGGAGTAATGGCGGCATAGTGAAGGAATGAATACTGGACCAAATGAATAGTTGTCTCTAATGAGTTATTCTATTTTTCCTAATATGATATTTCATTTTTAAAGTTCAATAAGGTTATTTTTGTTGTTTTGAGATGGAGACTCATGTAGCTCAGGCTGGCCTTGAACTCACTATGTAGCTGAGGATGACTCTTCTAATTGCTAGGATTACATTCATGTGGCACCATGCCTGGCTTAGTTGGTATACTGTATATGTGTGTGCATGAAAATTGATGTGTGGAGGACAGAGGTCAATGTTGGAAGTCATTCCTCAGGAGTGGTACACCACAGGTTTTTTTTTTTTTTTTTTGAGATGTTCTCCTTGTAGCTTTCCAGCTGGCCTGGAACTCCCTATTAGACTAGGCTGGCCTCAATCTCACATAGATCTGCCTGCCTTGGCCTCCTGAGTTCTGGGATTAAAGGTGCATACCACCACACTTGGCACACCACATTTTTCAAGACAGTGTTGTCTATGGGACCTGAGGCTTGCCAGTTAGGCTAGACTGACCAACCAGCCCCAGAGATCTCCTGTCTCCATCTACCCAGGGTTGGGATTATAAGCATGGGCTGCCATGCCAGGATTTTTTTTTTCTATATCATGAAACTTTTGTTGGGAGGGTACTGAGGATTGCACCCAGGGCATGGCTCATGCTAAATACGTGTTCCACTGTGGAACTACACCCCAGCCTCACACTGTGGGACTCCCTCCAAGATATTTCATTGTGCATATGCAAATATTCCCAAAGACCCTACAAATCTGAGATCCAAAATACTTTTTATTTTTATTTATTTATTATTATTTTTTTATGTGTATTAGTGTACTACTGTCTGCATGTAGGTTGGTGCACAACCTGTGTTGTGCAGTGCTGTGGAGGTCAGAAGAGGGGGTCAGATTCCCCTGGAACTGGAGTTAAGGAGATTCTTTTTTTTTTTTTTTTTTGGTCTTTTCGAGACAGGGTTTCCCTGTAGCCCCAGCTGGCCTGGAACTTGCTTTGTAGACCAGGCTGGCCTTGAACTCACAAAGATCCGCCTGCCTCTGCCTCCCAAGTGCTAGGATTAAAGGCATGTGCCACCACACCTGGCTAGGAGATTCTTAACCACCATGTGGGTGCTGGGAATCGAACCCGGGTCCTCTGCAAGAGCAGTTGGTGCTCTTAACCACTGAGCCATCTCTCCAGCCCCCCCAAATACTTTTTGGTCCTAAAGATTTTAGATAAAGGA
The DNA here is from genome assembly GCA_009823505.1 of Rhizomys pruinosus. Classification (NCBI taxonomy): domain Eukaryota; kingdom Metazoa; phylum Chordata; class Mammalia; order Rodentia; family Spalacidae; genus Rhizomys; species Rhizomys pruinosus. The sequence continues at coordinate 1,666,073 of VZQC01001441.1, read as the reverse complement.
AGCATAACCTGTATTCCATTTATTTCTCCCAACTAGAAATACTATTTTCTGAAATTTTGTGCTTATATTTCTCTTTTTTAAATTGAATTTTTGTGATTTTCAAAAATATAGTTTGATGGTATTTAGATTCCCTCCCCTATCTGTACCTTCTTTTATTTCTCCTTACTCAGTTTAATGTACTCTATTATATATATGAATACCACCTATAAAATCAGGTTTGTAACCCTACATGTCCTTCAATGTGGGTTCATCCACCTGAGTCTGCTTAGCCTATCAAGATTCCCATTTCTATAGGAGACTATGTCTCCTCCTCCCGGAGGCCGCTGCTTGCCAGTAGTTCCTCAGGCAAGGTTGGGATTTCTTCTCCACTCCCCACATCTATGCTGGGATTTCGTCCGAGTGAAGCTTGCATGGGACTTTGCACGCTGTCACCATTACTGTGAGCTCACATGTGAAGCTGACCAGCCATTTGGACTCTCCTTTCTTGCAAGTTGCTTCTTTTGGGGGTGTCCGGTTCTCTGTATTTCACATCTCCATGTTAGTCTTTGTCATGGTCTCCTCTCATTAAGTGGCTTGTTCTTTAAGAGCTACATTGGATCTTAATTTTTTTTTTCTGTACAGTCAAATGTGCAAGAAATATTTCATTTATTTATTTGCTGTTTGATTTCAACTCTGTGCCCCCAGCCTTTGAGCCCATGACATATTCAGGCTCAATCATTTCCTTCTCCCCTTCCCTTGATGAATTATGCCACATTTCTTAAGGCCTGGGCATGTGAGAAGCCCTGCTGGTAATGGGAAATTGGTATGGTCTGGATCACCACTGAGGATCCTACCTCCTTGGGGTCTGTGGAGCTACGTTCTTGCCTACCTTCTACCAGGAGGTTCTGGCCAGGCTGGCACTCTGGTTACTATGGCTGCACACCCACGTCCTGCCAGTATTTGTCCCAAGATGGGAGATACACCTACTTCTTTGCCCCTGGGNTTTTTCTTTTTGTTCGTGGTTTTTTTTTTTTTTTTTTTGACAGTGTCTCCCTAATCCTAGCCCACCATGTGGACCAGGCTGGCCTTGATCTCACAGAGATCTGCCTGCTTCTGTCTCCTGAGAGCTGGGAAGGAATCAGTTTAATATGATAAATACTTAGTAGAAAATTATATTAAAAAAAAGAAAATTAGTGTCCCGTGACTTTTCTAACCTCAGGTTCCTAAGCCTGGTAGCAATGTCAGGTATGGGCTACATCCTATGAAGTAGACCTTAAGTCCCAGTAGAGAGTTGTCAGGTGTGGGCTGCATCCTATGAAGTGGACCTTAAGTCCCAATAGAATTGTCAGGTATGGGCTGCAGTCTATGAAGTAGACTTTAAGTCCCAATAGAGAGTTGTCATGTGTGGGCTGTATCCTATGAAGTGAATCTTAAGTCCCAATAGAGAGTTGTTGGTCACTCCCATAGTATCTACAGCACTATTGGACTGTGAGCATATCTTTCCAGGCGAGTTGTTATTGTAGTTCACAGGGTTTGCAACTGGGTAAGGTTGATGATTAGTTTTTCCTTTTGGTAGTGGACATAGCAGTTTCTAGCACTCTGAAGGCTACCAGGAGAGGTGAGGCTCTGAAGTCAGTACCAGCTTGGTTTTACCTTGTTTGTTCCACAGCTCATAGTGTCTTTAGCAACAGGATCTTACCATCCAGTTCTAGTAGGTAACCAAGGGCAGGAGTAATTGCCAGTATTGTTTGAGGGTCTATGGAACCCCTGGTAAACAGCTTCTAGAGAGGAGTCCATTCCTGGTATTGAGGTTTTTTTTTTAAATTTTTCATTAGCCTATTATGTCTGGAAGGGACAATGTCTCCCTTTAAGGTAACTCCTTTTAATCTATTTGTATAATGCATATGTATACTTTAAAAATCTTCTATAGTGATAATTTTCCATATGGCTTTTTTCTAAAAGCCTTTAGTATTATTTATTCCTCCTCGTACTTCTTTCACTGCCCTGCCTTCTCTTTCCTGACTCTGTCTCACCCTTTCTACTCTAATGTCCCCCTTCCCCCTTCATATCAATACTGTATTAGTCAGGGTTCTCTAAAGAAACAAAATCAATAGAACAAATATCTATCTATCTATCTATCTATCTATCTATCTATCTATCTATCTATTATCTGTCTGTCTTCTATATCTGTCAATCAATTATCTATCATCTAATCTATCATCTGTCTGTCATCTATATCCATCAATCAATTATCTATCTATCTATCTATCTATCTATCTATCTAATCTATCATCTGTCTGTCATCTATATCTATCAATCAATTATCTATCTATCTATCTAATCTATCATCTGTCTGTCATCTGTATCTATCAATCTATCTATCTATCATCTATCTAATCTATCATCTGTCATCTATATCTATCAATCATCTATCTATCTATCTAATCTATCATCTGTCTGTCATATATATCTATCAATCAATTATCTATCTATCATCTAATCTATTATCTGTCTGTCATCTATATCTATCAATCAATTATCTATCTATCTAATCTATCATCTGTCTGTCATCTATATCAATCAATTATCTATCTATCTATCATCTATCTATCTATCTATCTAATCTATCATCTGTCTGTCATCTGTATCTATCAATCAATTATCTATCTATCATCTATCTATCTAATCTATCATCTGTCTGTCATCTATATCTATCAATCAATTATCTATCTATCTATCTATCTATCTATCTATCATCTATCTACAGATTTATTGATTTACTCATGGGATAGAGTCCAAGAAATCCAACAATAGCCGTGCCACACCGGAGAGGCTGAGAATCCAGGCAGTTGCTCAGTTCATGAGGCTGTGTATCTCAGTAGTCCCAATCTGGAGCTGAAGGCCCAATGGATTCCGGGAGATCTACCTGTCTCAGTCCATGCTGGGATCCAAAGAGTTGATCACAGCAGCAAGACAAACTCACCAGTGAGAGAGAAGGCAAGCGGCAGGAAAAAAGGGACCAGCTTCCTCTGCCATGGCCTTTTATAGTGGCTGCTGGCAGAAGGTAATGCCTACATTTAGGGTGGGCCATCTGGCTTGAGATAAGCCAATCTGAAGATCTCTTTCTCATATTTGTTCATCCCTAATCCAGTCAAGTTGACACCCAGGATTAACCATCACAAATACATTAGACCCTATGGCCATTTATTAGTTTCTTGACTTCTCTGGATTTTCTTTATTTTTATTTTTTGTAAATTTTTATTGAAAAAAATTTTAAATTATTTATTTATTTATTTATTTTTATTTATTTTTTTTAATTTTTTAAAAAAATTTATTTCCGCATGTGTATGAATGTATTGTCTGCATGCAAGTCTGTGCACCCGTGACGTGCAATGCCGCGGAGGTCAGAAGAGGGCGTCGGACTCCCCCGGAACTGGAGCTGTCCTGGAATTGGAGTCCCAGATGGCTCTCGGCCGCCATGTGGGTGCTGGGGATCAAACCCGCGTCCTCTGCAAGAGCGGTCGGCGCTCTTAACCGCTAGGCCATCGCTCCAGCCCCTATTTATTTATTTTATATGTATGAATGTACTGTCTGCATGTAGGTTTGTGTACTCATGTCATGCTATGCCTCGGAGGTCAGAAGAGGGCGTCAGATTCCCCTGGAACTGGAGTTCTCCTGGAATTGGAGCTACAGACGGTTCTTAGCCGCCATGTGGGTGCTGGGGATCGAACCTAGGTCCCCTGCAAGAGCAGTCAGTGCTCTTAACCGCTAGGCCATCTCTCCAGCCCTGAAATTTTTAATAATTCATACACAATGTCTTAATCAACTCTACGCCCCTGTATTAGTCAGTTTTCTGTTGCTGTGATAAAACACCAGACCAAGGAACTTGTAAAAGGAAGAGTTTATTTGAGCTTACAATTGGCAGTTCCAGGGAATTAGTCCATTGTGGCGGGAGGCGTGGTGGCCGGATCCAGAGCAGCAAACAGAGGGTCACATATCGCAAAGAGCACAGGAAGCAGAGAGGAGCAACTGTAGAGCACAAGGTTTGTTAAGCTCACTAAGCCCGCCCCCAGTGACACACTTCCCCCAGCATGGCCACACCTTCTAAGACCTCCAGAAACAGCACCACCAACTGGAGACAAATGTCTGAATACCTAGAGCCTATGGGGGACACTCATTCAAACCACCACATTCCACTCCCTGGCCCCCATAGGCTCCTGACCATATAAAATGCAAAACGCATTTAGTCCAACCTTAAAAGTCCCCATAGTCTTTACCAGTTTCAATGTCATTCAAAAGTCCACAGTCCAAAGTCTCTTCTGAGACTCAGGCCAATCTCTTAACTGTAAGCTCCTGTAAAATCAAAAGGCAAATTACATACTCCCAATGTACAGTGGAACCGAATACACATTCCCATTCCAAAAGGGAGGAATAGAGGCATAGTGAGGAAATACTGGACCAAAACAAGACCGAAAACCAGCAGGGCAAACGCCAAGTCCTGTAGCTCCACATGCGACTTCTGGGACTTGACTTCCAAAGGGCTTACACGGCTCAGCTCTTCCAGCTTTGCTTGCAACATACATCTCTTTCTTAGGCTGGTACCACTCCCCGTATGCAGCTCTCCTTGGCAAATATCTCACAGGTCTGGCATCTCGAAAGTCTTCTTGGGGTCTCCGCTGCCAACCAGGCTTCATACTCACAGCTTCACGCAGTGGCCTATCACGGCCTTCTTTATTCAGGGACACCCCTGCTGTACTCTTCCTGGCCTCTTTGGCTCTCTGAAACCGTGGAGGAAGAGCTGATGACCCCTTCACTCTTGCAAACTTCATGTCTCTAAAGCCAGCACCACGTGAATGAAATTGCCGAATCTGGCTGCAAGTTCGGGCCAGACCCTGGCCCATTTCAACCACATTTGCTACTTTTCTCTGCCCTGGACTTGCTGGAGGATTAGCTGGGTGTGGTCTTGCCCTGAAGGTACTGATTCTTTTGTTTACTTGTAAATCTCGAAGCCCTTCCTTAATCACTTTAAACTCCTTATCAAAAGGAAACTCTCCTTCACAAGCCTTGGCCCCACCTTTAATCTTCCTAGTGCAGTTTTCAGATCCAACCTCTCCTTCACATGCCTTGGCCCCACCTTTAATCTTCCTAGTGCAGTTTTCAGATCCAACCTCTCCTTCACATGCCTTGGCCCCACCTTTAATCTTCCTAGTGCAGTTATCAGATCCAAACTGTACATTTTGCATTTCTTTCTGCTCCATCTGCTCTTTTTCACTGTAGATCTGTATAATATTCACCATTAAAAGCCACGCCACCATTTCTACATTAGGCTGTCTTGAAATATCCTCCGCCAAAGACATCAGTCCACTGCTTTTCAACTTAGCATCAGGCAAGCATCTGGGCTGTGGGCAAACTGCTGCCAGACTCTTTATCAAAATATCCTGGTTGCTGCCTAAGTCTTTATTTTCCCCTGGGACCACATCTTTTGCAGCCATGCTTTCTTCCAGGCCTCCACTAGAATGGCCCTTTAAGCTCTGCTTATAATAGTCAACAGCCTTTCCAGCCCAAAGTTCCAAAGTCTTCCACACTTCTCCAAACATACACATGGTCAGGTTCTTCACAGCCAACAGCCCACTCTCTGGTACCAATAACTGTATTAGTCAGTTTTCTGTTGCTGTGATAAAACACCAGACCAAGGAACTTATAAAAGGAAGAGTTTATTTGAGCTTACGATTGGCGGTTCCAGGGAATTAGTCCATTGTGGCGGGAGGCGTGGCAGCCGGATCCAGAGCAGCAAACAGAGGGTCACATATCGCAAAGAGCACAGGAAGCAGAGAGGAGCAACTGTAGAGCACGAGGCTTGTTAAGCTCACTAAGCCCGCCCCCAGTGACACACTTCCCCCAGCATGGCCACACCTTCTAAGACCTCCAGAAACAGCACCACCAACTGGAGACAAATGTCTGAATACCTAGAGCCTATGGGGGACACTCATTCAAACCACCACAGCCCCCTTCCCCACTGGCAACCTCCTATATCCCCCACTGGAATTTATACATTCTGTCATTTTTGTTAAGGGCTATCATGTCAACTTAGTGTCCCCAGATGTCCCTCAGTGCAGTTCATCCACTGGGGTCTAGTCAGCCTGTCCAGAGTCTCTCCTTTTAAGAAGATGAGCTCTTCCTCACCTAGAAGTAATCAGCTGCCAATAATTCTTAGACTAAGATTGGGGTCTGCTGTCTGTTTCCATAGTTCTGTGCTTTTTTTTTTTTTTTGGTCTTGTTGAGCTTGCATAGGTCTTGTGCATGCTGACACCACTGCTGTAGGTTCATATGAGCAGGGTCCCAGGAGCCTGTAGGACTCTATTTCCATATGGTTATATACCTCCTCCCTGGCTCTTACAATCTTTTTGCCCTCTCATCTGCAATGGTCCCTGAGCCCTGAGTGGGTGGAATTCAATATAGGAGTCCTGTCCAAGGCCCCACGCTACACAGACTTTTATTCTCTGCATTTTGGCCATTTGTGTCCTTTTGTTTTCCCAGTCCTCTGTTGCATGAGGGAGCTTCATCGATGAGAACGGAGATAATAATTAGTATTCTCTTTACCCCTCTTCTAGGTTCTGTGAGCCTTAGATGTAGAGAGTGCATCTGGATGTACCACTTAGGCTTGGGTAATTCACAGACAATGTCTGTATTCAACCAGTTGTGGAACTCTGTAATAATTTCTATTTATTGAAAAAGATGGGTAGTGACTGGAATACTTGACTGTAAATATAAAGATACATATTTTGCAAATAGGAAGAAATTACATTTGTCTAGGAATGTGACAGCCTTGGGGTTTTCTCTAAGATCTGTGACTTCTCCAGCTATGTCTATTTGGCTAGGTTTATAGTACCACACATAAGTTCCCTCCCATTGAGTAGACTTTAAGTCCAATTAGGTATTATCCCCAAGATAAAAGTGCTACTACTGTGCCAGTGTCATTTGCTGTGGTGGTCATTGATGTGGTTATTAGGCCTTGAATCTGGGGTTTTACTATCAGTTGATAGTCTCCCATCTCTCTGCTTTTTCAAATTGAAATATTAGGCACCAATTCTTAAAAGTACCACAACCTAGCCGGGCGTGGTGGCGTGAGCCTTTAATCCCAGCACTCGGGAGGTAGAGGTGGGTGGATCTCTATGAGTTCAAGGCCAGCCTGGTCTACAGAGCGAGCTCCCGGATAGCTGGTACTAAAACGGAGACCCTGCCTCAAAAATACCAAAAAAAAAGGAAAACAACTAAAAAAGAAAAAAAAAAGATAAGTATTAAAAAAAAAAAGTACCACAATCTCCCAATAGCACAAGATGGGGATGAAACCTTTAATTGTCCCCTGGAGCACTGGAGAGAACTGGAAATGCTGTCTCCTTATGCATATTCTTTTTTTTTTTTGCCTAATTTTTTTTTTTTTTTTGTCTTTTTCGAGATGACAAAGGAGGCTGGAAACTGAACCTGGTCCTCTGCAAGAGGAGTTAGTGCTCTCAACTGCCAAGCTAACTCTTCAGCCCCTGATCTAAATTTTTAATTACATTTATTTATTGTGTCTGTGGTATTGTGTGCAGGGAAGTCAGTACAACTTGAGGGAGTGGATTCTATCCTTCACCATGTGGGTTCTGGGGATCAAACTCCAATTGTCAGGCTTGGGAGCAAGTTCTCTAATGAAGAGTCATCTCTCTGGCCACCAATGAATATATTTTTTAAATGTTATTTATTGTGTTTATTTTATGTGTAATGCATATTCTTTTGTCCAAGTAAGAAGTTCTCTGCTTACTCATGAGCATATGACAAGATAAATTCATGGGAACTGAAGACATGAGTCATTTAAAAATTTTTGCATGAAGCTGGTGTGGTGGCGCACACCTCTAATCCTAGCAGTTGGGAGGCAGAGGCAGGCGGATCTTTGTGAGTTCAAGGCCAGCCTGGTCTACAGAGTGAGTTCCAGGACAGCTGGGGCTACAGGGAGACCCTGTCTCGAAAAGATCAAAAAAAAAATTTTTTTTTTGCATGAGAGCTGAAGAGATGGCCTAGCAGCGCTGCTGAATGCTCTTGCAGAGGACCCGGGTTGATCCCCAGCACCTACATGGTGGCTGAGAACCGTCTTTAACTCCAGTTCCAGGGGAATCTGATGCCCTCTTCTGACCTCCGTGGCATTGCACAACAGGTGTGCACCAACCTACATGCAGACAGTACACTCATGCACATAAAGAATAAATAAAATAAAAAAATTTGCATGAAGAGTCTGTTTATTAAGGACTTGATTACAGCAGTGCCCATTTCCCTGAATTGTTCTCCTTCTTCACAGATGGTGAAATTCTAAAGGGTCCTGGCATGGAAGAAGACCAATGCTACCCATTTTCTTAATCATAAGAAAGTTGTTGGTTTAATATTTCATGGGAAAGTCTTATGAGGATTTTGTTTTCATTCAGTAGTTTGCTTGACTTCAGTTGTGTTGGGTTCAGTTTGCTGCCTGAGGATCATTCTGTGGGGAGAAGAGCAGTTGCTACTTTAATCCACTACAGCTGCAGCACAGGCGGCATCATCTGATCTGATCCCCTAAGTCTGGCTAGGGTTGAGCTTGAGTGGCTGCTGAGAGGGTCAGTGTGCGAGAGTGGGTGCATGAACGGTAACACGGAGCAGTGGCTGACTCTGCCTCGCTCTAACTCTACCTCGCTCTGACTCTGCCTCACTCTGACTACCTCCCTCTGACTCTACCTCCCTCTGACTCTGCCTCACTCTGACTCTACCTCCCTCTGACTCTACCTCACTCTGTCTCTCTGCTAACTGACTTGGCTGCAGAGCAGGGAAACATGGGGTCAAGGCTGATGTTTTCTGGGTTATAGTTCACACTGATTTGGCAGGTAGATCAAACATGGAAAATTTAAGAGAAAGTTATTAAGTGGCCTTGGCTTAAAATTATCTCAAATAGGTTATGGAGATTAAAGAAAGTTACTGAAGAAACCCACAGAAGGAAAAGCTTTTACGGGGAATATTAAGACAGATTAGGTTAATTGTTCCTTTTATAAGAATGAAGTGGCTGTGTATGGTGGCATACTCCTTGAATCTCAGCACTTGGGAGGCTGAGGCAGGTGGATCTCTGTGAGTTCAAGGCCGGCCTGGTCTACAGAGAGAGTTCCAGGCCAGCTGAGGTTACAGGGAGACCCTGTCTCAAAAACACCAAAAAAAAAAAAAAAAAAAAAAAGAAGTGTCCCTGTTTATCTCTTCCTATTAGGTTTAGTTTGAAGTCTATTTTGTTAGATATTAGAATTCCAACTCCTGCTTGCTTCTTTGCATGATTTGCTTGGAATATTTTCTTTCATCCTTTTAACTTGAGATAGTGCCTGTGTTTGAAGGCTACATGGGTTTGTTGCAGACAACAAAAGGATGGATTTTTTTTTGGTCTTTTTGAGGCAGGGTTTCCCTGTAGCCCCAGTTGTCCTGGAACTCACTCTGTAGACCAGGCTGGCCTTGAACTCACAAAGATCCACCTGCCTCTGCCTCCCGAGTGCTAGGATTAAAGGCGTGCACTACCAGGCCCGGCTTGGATTTTGTTTCCTTTTTTTTTTTTTTAAATATGGAATGCTTCACGAATTTGCATGTCATCCTTGCGCAGGGACCATGCTAATCTTCTCTGTATCGTTCCAATTTTAGTATATGTGCTGCCGAAGCTAGCATGGATTTTGTTTCTTAATTCATTCCACTAGCCTGTGTCTTTTGATTGGGAGTTCAGTCCATTGATATTTAAAGTTATTATTGAGAAATGTATATTGGTTCCCATCTTTTTATTTCTATTTGCATTCTGCTTTCCTCAGTTTCCACAGTTATGTGTTCATTTCATTTCTCTTTATTGCCCCTTAGGTATAGACATTCCTTTCTTTCACTCTTTGTATTGCTTCAAGTATTCTCTGACGGGCTGTTTTTTTTCTGGACAGGAATTCTTTCAGCTTATTCATGTCATGGAAGATTCTTCTTTCTCCTTCAACTATAATAGACATTTTTTGCCTGGTAAAGTATTCTGGGTTGGCATCTATGGTCATTTAGAACCAGGAATACTTTGGTCCAGGTTCTTCTGGGTTTCATAGTTTGCATTGAAAAGTCAGCTGTAATTCCTTTATATGTGACTTTTTTTTCTTTTGCAGCTTTCATTATTCTCTCTTTGTTTTGTACATTCAGTGTTTTTACTATGAGATGATGTGGGAAGTTCTTTTCTGGTCCGTCTATTTGGTGTTTGTTTGCTTCTTGTATTTGTATGAGCATATCTTTACTTAATTTGGGGAAATTGTCTTCTATAATCCTGTTGAGATCTGGTCAATATCATTGTCCTGGGATTCTCCTCCTTCCTCAATGCCTATGATGCTGTTTGTTTTTCATGCTGTCCCACATTTCCTGCATATTTTATTCCTGTAGTGAAAAAATTTTTTTTGTCATAATCTTTGCTCGAGTGGTTTGATTCTTCAACTTTATCATCCAGACTTGAGATTCTGTTTTCTTTCTTTTTTTGACTTTTTTTTTGAGAAAGAGTCTCCCTATAGCCCCAGCTGACCTGGAACTCACTCTGTGGACCAGGCTGGCCTTGAACTCACAGAGATCCACCTGCCTCTGCCTCCCGAGTGCTAGGATTAAAGGCATGCACCACCACACCTGGCTTAAAGATGGTTCTTAGCCACCATGTGGGTGCTGGGAATCAAACCCGGGTCCTCTGTAAGAGCAGTAGGTGCTCTTAACTGCTGAGCCACCTCTCCAGCCCCAATATTCTGTTTTCTACTTCATTAATTCTATTGCTAAGGCTTTCTCTCATTGTTTCCAGTTGGCTTCAATTCCTTCTTCATTTCAGCCTGAGTTTTCTTCAGTATTTCTGTCTCTTTAGTGAATCCAGTCCGAAGTTTAACCCTATCTTCTTTTAGTTCTTTGATTCGTTTGTATGTTCCATGAATCCATTGAATCCCTGGTAATATTTATGATTGTTCTTTTAAATTCTGTGTCCTAGGTTATCTCTATGTGGGGTCCTCATTGTAGAATTCTTTTATAGGACTTGTAGTGTTTGTTGGGGACATACTATTTGAGTTTTTCATATTATTGTTTAATTGTGATTTGGCTGCTTTCTTATTAGTAATGAAAGGCTAGTTGGTTTGACTTCATGTTCTATCTTTTGATTTCATATTGGAGGGGCCAGATGGTTCTAGTGAACACATACACATATACAGTCACACACAAAATGAAAGAAACCAAGTCAAGCCTCAATCAGATAGATATTCTCGGGCTTCCTTCTTCCTTCTAAGGTCTTGGCTCCTACTAGACAGCAGGCACAACAAAATTTGGGAAGCTTGCTAGGTCAAGGCTTGATTCAAGCACTCTCAGGAAGGCTGGAAATGTCTGGACGGGTGCCCAAAGGCAGAGGAGTGTAGCTCCAGAGCAGCAGGAGGGGGTTCAGATGGTCCCAAGGCAGGGGGCTGGGGACTGAGGTTGGGAAGCTTGCCACCACACTGAGGCTGTTAGGATTCAAGCACTCTCGGGAAGCCTGGAGATATCTGAACCCCTGCGTCTCGTGGAGGCCAGATTCAGGCACTCTCAGGCAGGCCGTAATTGTCAGGACCCTTGCACCATGTGGAAGTAGGATTCAGCCTTTCTCAGGCAGGCCGTAATTGTCAGGACCCTTGCACCATGTGGAAGTAGGATTCAGCCTTTCTCAGGCAGGCTGGAAATGTCCAATGGCAGAGGAGTCTAGCCCAAGAGCAATGAGAGGGGCTTTAGATGGCCCTAAGGTAGGGGGTTGGGACTGGGGATGGCACAGTTTGGGAAGCTTACCACCACACACAGCCTGGATTAAGACACTGTCAGGCAGACTCCTTGTCTTTAACTTTTAAAGAACAACCAACATGTTACCCATAGGGATTGGTATTATATTAACACCAGCAAGCATTAAGGATTGTTTTTTTCTATATCTTGCCAATAGAGGTTTTTTTTTTTTTTTTTTTTTTTTTCTTTTTTTGTCTTTTTGAGACAGGGTCTCCCTGTGGCGCCAGCTGATCTGGAACTCACTATGTAGAGCAGGCTGGCCTTGAACTCACAGAGATCCACCTGACTCTGCCTTCTGAGTGCTGGGATTAAAGGTGTGTGCCACCACACTTGACTAGTTAGAGGATTTTAAAGTAAGAAAACCCAGACTATAACAAAGAGAGTGATTTCTGGGACTCAGGCTATAGAAATGGATGAATTGAACAGCTCTTCCCTAAAGTGGGTGTATTAGTTACCTTTCTGTTGCCGTGATAAACACCATGACAAAGACAACTTATAGAAAGAAGAGTTTATTTGGGCTTACGGCTGTGTCATGGAGAGGAGGAATGGCAGTAGGCAGCTGAAACAGAAAGCTAAGGGTGCACATCTTCAAGCATGCACAGGAAATAGAGAGAGCAAATTGAAGGTGAGACAAGGCTATGAAGTCTCAAAGCCCACACCCCAGTGACATGCTTCCTCCAGCTAGGCTACCTCCTAAAGGTTTCTTGACTCTCCCAAACAGGACCACCAACTGACCAAGTGTTCAGATACTTGAACCTATGAGGGACAGTTCTCCTACAGACCACTACAGTGGGACTGGCTAGGGGAGGCACTGGCCTAAGAGAAATCAAGACTTTAGGTCTGGCCAAAGAACTGAAGGCAGTTGTGTCATTTGACCTCCATTTTCTTGGGGAACTAATTCTTGCTTTGAGTCAAGTCCAGTCTCAAGCCTTGCTTCTTCTATCTGGTTTTGTTCCTACAGTAAGTTTTACTGACTTGTAGCAGGCATGGTACCCAAGCACTGAAAACAGGGTAGAGGGTCTACCTGGTGTAGAGACGTCAGTTGTGTTTCAAGGGACCATCTTGTGCATGCTTCTCTGCATTTACTACCCTACCTTTATTGACTTGGTTTATTTCTTTTTGTGTGTGACTGTATGTGTGTATATGTTCATGTATGTCTAGGTGTATGACTGTATGCAGGAACTTATTCAAGTGTGTGCACATGTGTATATGCATATACATGTTTATGTGTAGGACAAAGGGCAATGCTGAGTATGGTATCTCAGGCACCACCCATTCTCCTATTATTTGTTTGAGAAAGTTTCTCACTGGCCTGGAACTCAGAAAGTAAACTGGTCTGGCCAGCAAGCCCCAGGGACCCAGGTGTCTCTGCCTCCCTAGCACTGTGATTATGAGTAGGTATTAGCAAGCCCAGTTTCTTTTAGTTCTTTTTTAAAAATTAATTTAAAAATTTTTATTTTATGTATATGAGTGTTTTGCCTGCATGGATGTAAGTGCACCTGTGTCATGCAATGCTCACTGAGTCAGAAAAAGACATTAGATTCCCCTGGAACTGGAGTTATGCATGATTGTTAGCTGCCATGTGGGAATTGAACCCAGGACCTATGCAAGAGTAGCCTGTGTTCTTAACTCCAGAGCCATCTCTCTATCCCTGCTTTTAATTTTTTAATGTCTATAAGGCAGGACCTTACAAACTCAGCAATCTCCCCAACCACTCCTGGCTTGGTTTCCTACATAAGACCAGATGGCTAGACCTATAATTACTGATCTGGGACTTAAAGAGCCTTTGCTGTTTGGTTTGTAGTGGTACCGTGCTCTTAACTGTTCTTTTCCATTCATATTTTTGTGTTTGGACTGTGCCCCTGGGAGTTTAAAACGGAGAATTTGAGTTCTAGCAGCTGGATGCTTTAACACATAACAGTGTTTAGACTTGGAGAGTGTGTTAGCTTTCCATCAGTGTAACGAGGTACCAACTTATGAACAGAAAAGGTTTATTTATGCTCACAGTGTTACACCTAGGCCAGGATCTTGGCCTTCGGCTTTTGAGCCTGTGGGGAGGAAGCACAGTCAAGGGAAGCAAAGTACTCAGGTCGTGGGTAGGCAGCAAAAGGAAAAAGAGAAGGAGACCAGGGTGCCACTGTCTGCCTGGAGTCACCTAACAACCCCCCACGAGGCACCACTCCTTAAAGGTACCTTTGCTCCCAGCGTTTAACACCTGCACCTTTGAGGGTCATTCCAGTTGTAAAGTGTAACAGGGAGGTGAGGAGCAGGAACATTGGACCACTGTCACGATTGACCCCCGGAGCACTAGAGACCACTGGAAATGTCATCTCATTATTTATATTCTTTTTTTTTTTGGTATTTTTGAGACAGGGTCTCCCTTTTAGTCCCAGCTGGCCTGGAACTCGATCTGTAGACCAGGCTGGCCTTGAACTCACAGAGATGTGCCTGCCTCTGCCTCCCAAGTGCTGGGATTAAAGGCATCTTCCACCACATCTGGCTTCATTATTTATATTCTTTTGTCTAAGTAAGAGGTTCTCTGCTTAGTCATGAGCATATGACAAGATATACTCATGAGAACTGAAGACATGCGTCATTTTAAAATTTTTGCATGAAGAGTCTGTTTATTAAGGACTTGATTACAGCAGTGCCCATTTCCCTGATTTGTTCTCCTTCTTGACAGATGGTGACATGCTAAAGGATCCTGGGCATGGAAGAAGACTCGTGCTACTCATTTCCTCAATCACAAGGATGCTGTTGATTTAATATTTCATGGGAAAGTCTTATAGAGGGTTCTGCTTTCACTTGGTACATTGCCTGAGTCAGTTGTGTTGGGTTCAGTTTGCTGCCTGAAGAACATTCTGTGGGGAGAAGAGTGGTTACTACTTTAATCCCAGAAGTTGACCATAGCCAGGATATTAGACAGCCCATCCCACCCAGCACATCAGCCCTAACACCGCATCAGAGATGCAGATGGAACACCCTGTAGGCTAATTTCCAGACTATACTTTAGACTATCAGAGAAAAGAGATGGAAGGCAAATGTCCTGAGTAGAGAGGGCCTCCATGCAGATCCAAGACAGTCCATTCCGAGATGTAAGCATCAATGCAGAGTCACCAGAGCCCAGGTACTCTACAACAACTGTGCCCTTTTTGATGGTGGCACCGTGCAGTCTGTTCAGCAGCTATAATCTCACTGTTATTGCTCAGCCTCCTGCGGAGACTTCCTGTCACTACAGCTGCAGCACAGGTGGCATCATCTGATCTGATCCCCTGACTAAGTCTGGCTAGGGTTGAGCTTGAGTGGCCGCTGAGAGGGTCAGTGTGTGAGAGTGGGCGCGTGAACAGTAACACGGAGCAGTGGCTGACTCTGCCTCACTCTGACTCTACCTCGCTCTGACTCTGCCTCGCTCTGACTCTGCCTCGCTCTGACTCTGCCTCCCTCTGACTCTGCCTCGCTCTGACTCTGCCTCCCTCTGACTCTGCCTCCCTCTGACTCTGCCTCCCTCTGACTCTGCCTCCCTCTGACTCTGCCTCCCTCTGACTCTGCCTCCCTCTGACTCTCCCTCACTCTGACTCTATATCACTCTGACTCTATCTCGCTCTGACTCTACCTCACCCTGACCTTCTGCTAACTGACTTGGCTGCAGAACAGGAACACATGGGGCCAAGGCTGATATTTTCTGGGTTATATATAGTTCACACTGATTTGGCAGGTAGATCAAGCATGGAACTTGTGAAACATGCACAGAGCTCAGTGGTAGAGCACTTGGCTACTTTGTGAAAGGTTCTGGGTTTGATCACCAGCAGAGAAAATCAAAAAGGAACAAAAAGTATTAGTTTTTATCTTACCGATTTCAGTGCCTTAACAAGGGCATTTGTTAAGGGGTTTGAAGACACTCCTTCTGGTACATTCAGCTGTTTTTTCAATTCTGAAACAAGGAGGGGTGGGAGTTAAGGGAAGCAGTAGCCTGGACAGCTTGTTTTGGCCATAGTCACATGTAGGATCTTTGCCCTCTGTGTGGCCTTAGGAGAAGTCACTTCCTCACATGTTCAACATGGTGGTGTGAGACGGAGCTGCAGAGTCTCTGCCAGTGTGTGGGGCAGGAGTGAGAGTGTGGCATCCGGGAAGAAAGGTTCTAGTAGCAGGTGAGAATTTGCAGTCTTCTAACATAGGCCTTAGGATGATGATGTTTAGAAGGCTGATGTCATAACCTCTTTGGACAACAAGGATGATGGTGCCACATGCCAAGTGTACACCTACCTGATAATTCTAAAGAGCTCAGTGCTGCTATAGTACTTCATAGTGACTCTCCTATCTCTCCTTCTCATGTGACACTGACAACAGTGTTAGTTATTAATTCCACATACCATTCAAAGCAGACCAGAACTTCTTTGAAACTTCAGACAAAATGCTTCCCACCACTTCCTCCTGCAAGAGACGGGAGAACATTTTCAGTACTGCCTTCTCCTAGTCCTGCCCTTGGCCTCATGGCTGGGAAGCACTGGTTTAGGATGCTGTCTCCTGTGGGATTTCTCTAGTTAAAAGGTCTGTCACTAGTCAAGTTCAAATGTAGAGGAAGACCTCAGATTCTACTTAAGGCTCTCTTCTTTGGGAGGTTGAGGCCCCTCTAGGGGTTTTGCTGCCCTGTGCCTCCTGGAGCAGAGGTATTGGGCTCCTGTTCATTGCCACCAACAGGTAGCTTTGGACTTTGGGAACAACTCAGGCTGAAGGTGGGAGGGCTTGTGGTTGCTGGTCACTGTTACCCACTCTGACATGGCTTTGGGATCTGGTGTCTGGGCCTCCCCTTGCTGTTCTTCTGCCTTCTCTCTCTCTGAGCGACCCTCCCTGCAGGCCTCTGAGTGGATCCACATAGTGTCCCTTTTGCTCCTCTGATTCCCTTTTGCTGTCACAGGTCAGTGTTTGGTAAAGGCTTCTTCCCGTGTCCTCTTGGTGAATCCCCAGATCTCAGGCTGAGTGGGGAGGCAGGCCCTAAACTCACTCTGGGCACACACTCTTCAGAGAGTTTTACTAGACCTTTATTGTGTTTTGTCTCCTTTTTGCTTGTTTGTATGTGTGGATGGGAAGATGTGTTTCAAGAACTCCTTCAAGACCAGGGGGCAGCTTGCAATTCTCTAGTCTGTCTGTGTCTAGTGCCATGGCTCTCTCTACCCACAGTTCTGGGCACTGAATATCTGGCATTAAGATAACTGGCCACATTATCATAGGTCATTATGGAAAAGCACATCAACTTACAGCCTCAGGAGGTTCCACTCTGTGGTCAGATCTGTCAGCAACAAAGTAGAGAGAAATATGAGGTTCATGGTAACAGTACCACCCAAGTTTAGGGTTGGAGTGTGTCTCAGTTGCTTATGAAGGAGTCAGCTGTAGATCAGAAACAACTGACCAGAATAGACAAGACGAGTAAGGGCAGCAGAGCCTAAAACCCCAATTGCCTTTAGTCATCCAAGTGTTTCCCAGAGCCGTACTGCGCCCATGGCATCAGGGCCTGCTCCATGCTCCAGGACTACCCAGTAGCTCACCTTGTGATTCTGAGGTCTAGCACCATCTTGTCTTTTGAAATCTTGATTGCATGGGAAATGGTTAATCTCTGAATGACAGAAAAGGAGGATGAGTTAAGCATGGCACCATGGCTTTTCCTCTGTGGTAGGGACACCCAGGCTAACGGGCCTCAAGGATCTGGGAGACGCTTGACCCATCTGCCCTTGACTTGACCTCCTTGCAGCTCAGTCTCAGCTCATTTCTCAGCACTCACGGTTCTCCCGGTGGCAAAGCTCTCGCCATCCTTTGTGATGCGAACTCCATAGGAGGCTTGGAGGAGGTTGTTTCTCTGGAAGGCGTAGGCTACTTGGGTGATACTTGCTTCCAGGTCATTCACCTGTTGTGAAGATGGTGTCAGTTAGGTGGGGAGGAAGAAGATGGTGGGTGCTGCTGCATCCACGCAGCCCGGCGTCCTGCAGGCTTGGTACGGATGCTTCTGGGCCTCTAGTGGGCAAGAGCTGTCACCCAGCTAGTTGTCACCCAGCTAGTTGTCACCCAGCTATGTGCTGGTGTTCCTGCTGGCTTCCCTGCGTGGATGTTGGGGCAGGGAACATGCGACCCTTTGCTTTTCTCAAGCCTTTTCAATTTCAAAGTGGGTTTCTCTGGCCTTGTGTCAAGGTGGCTCTCAGGTGATCAGTTGGGGGATGGGGACCAGACACTTTGGGCTTTGTTGGAGCTGAGCCTGGCAGCTAAAAACCAGCCAGTTTCTCTTGCTGTTGTTACTTCATTCAAACACCTTCAGAGGTAAGGGCACAGAAGGAGCTCATGGGCAGATAGACCTGGTATCGTTGCTCCTGCTGTGACTGTGGGTAATTCCTTGTCCCCTTAGGTCATCTGGATAATGAAGGTAAGAGCTCTGTTTGACACTTAAATGACACTCCTTGGTGAAGGACACATGGCTGTACCTGGCACGTGGATGACACTCAAAATGTTCATCTTGGTCTTTGTTGCCACCCAGACAAAGTGACACTGATCACTGAGGGGAATGACTGTCCTGTGACCTTGGTCCTGTTCATCTCTGCGAGGTCACTACCTTTTCATCCTGCCCTTTTACATCCCCACTTTATCCCCAGAAGTGACCGTCAGCTGCAGTTCAGAGCAGAGCAGGGCCAGGGGCCGAGTGGATGAGGCTTACCTTGACAGAGCTCTGCTTGGCAGCGTGAGTGATCAGGATCTTCAGCATGCTTCCTGACACAGTCACGGAGATGTTGACGTTTTTCGAATCTGGAGGAAGGCGGCCACCAGGAACAGGAACTGTCCTTTTGCCCAAGAGCACTTCAGCCTGAGGAGAGGAAAACAAGAATTTCTGTGCATCCATGAGACTAGTAGCAGTATGAACCTTCATCCAGCCATGAGGAGGGCACAGCACCAAGAGACCGGGGGAGTGCCGAGCTGGGGAGATAGCAGTGGGCGTCCATGTTCTTGTGTGTGAGTGTGTGAGTGTGAGTGTGTGATGCTTGGACAACGGGAACCACATGAGTGTTACTGTGCAGCACAGCTCCAGTGTTATGGGGGCCAGGACAGCAGGGCTCAGGAGGGCTCACTTCCTCAGAGGCCCAAACCCAAGATGGAGGTTGGTTGCTCCCTTTATTTTTTAAAAATTTTTATTTATTTATTTTCTATGTGTATGAATGTACTGTCTGCATGTAGGTTTGTGCACCCGTGTCGTGTAATGCTGGGGAGGTCAGAAGAGGGTGTCGGATTCCCCTGGAACTGGAGTTAAAGATGGTTCTCAGAAGCCATGTAGGTGCTGGGATGGAACCTGGGTCCTCTGCAAGAGCAGTTGTCGCTCTTAGCCACGAGGCCATCCCTCCAGCCCCAGTTGCTCCCTTCGTACACAGATTTCAGGAATGTGTGTCTGTTCAGTAGTGGCATCTGATTCCCGCTCATGTTCTTCTGCTGCTGCAGCCCGCCCTCCTTATCTTCTGTTTTTCTTCTTCCTCTCCCTCCTCTCCCCTCCTGTCTTCACACAATCCCCTCTCCTTCCCAAGGTTCATAATCCATCATGTGGAGATTTCATTACATAGATATTCTTTCCCGTACGGACCCCACTCTATATATGGCAGGGAAGTTGCAACACTCAACAAAGTAAACAATGAAGAGAGATCTGGGCTGACATCACCAATATGTCCCCATGTCTTCCAGTACATCTCATGTAGCTTTACTGTACTTCGAACAAAAAATTCATAAGACCTGAAAGCCTTGGTCAGTAGTTAACAACTTGAAGTATTTACATGGACAGTTTCCTCGGCTTAGCTATATTATCTGTGTGTGTTGCAGGGTGTTAGTTTGAACTTCATCCTCAATTGTGTAGTTGTTGGTTCCTCAGTATATCTACCTTAAGTTTGTTTTGGCTAGCTATCTGGAAGTGCAGCTGAGTTTAAAATGTCTCCTCTACTTAGCATGGGCATGGCCTGGTTTTTACCCTGCTGGGGTAGGAGGTGGTTGGGAGAGCTGGTGCCTCATGCTCTGTCATCTATAGTGCATTGAGAAGAGCAGCCTGAGCTGAGCAGATGGTAATGGTGGAGTATGGTTGTCTCTGTTGAATGCCTTGTAGGCCATTGTCTGGTGGACTTGAAGGAAAAAGAGCACTTGAGTGCCCAGGCCCAGGATGGACGCTTAGTAGACTAAAGCCAGGAAGAAAGTGTTGGTGTCAGAAAAGAGGCAGTAGTTTGATTATCTTTAACATTGAACCTATTTTGCGGGTTTGGGTATGGTACCGGCCTTCATCCAGATGTCATAACAGAAACAAAAAAATACTTACACAGTAGGAGATGGAGAGTCCTTTGGGGGAAATCTTGGGACTTTGAACTTTGTACTTGAATAAGCCGGTACCTGTGGGGGAGGAGAATGGCGAGTGGACTGATCCTAGGCATCCCCCAAAGGCTGTTGGACCTCACACTCTCTCTGCAGTGCTACCCTTCCCCTAGGCAGCAGTTAGGACAGTTTCTCCTGCCTGGATTCAGAGAGAAGTCTGCAGCCCTCACTGGCTCCACTTGAAAGGATGCTGTCTATATGGATGTGTGATGGATGCACAAGGATATCATCCTTTAGCTGATATGTAAAAAGAAGTCTTTCTTGGGAAGAAGACTGTGGCTAGCTAGACCCTGCATTTTGTGTATTCTGGGACTGGGAATTATCACCCGTTTCCCTTCTGCTTTCTTGGATAATGCCAGCCCAGTATGTTCTATTACCTGTGTCTATTGGCATGTACTTTGGTGTGCTGGAAGATTTCCTCACCATGGGCCATTGAGGTTATGGGCCCAGGGAGCTCCTGGCTCGTACTTCACGCTGTCTTGTCTTTGTAAGCTATGTGGATTGGGTAGCTGTGTGGAGACTTCTGAGGGACATTTGTCCTGTTCTCTTTCCTGGGGCATAGGTGTCATGTGTTCTAGAGGGAGTGGCAAACTGGAAGACTTTCCCTTCCTGCGGGGTGCTGAGAAGGTTGTCTGGCTGCTTGTGCCTTGTGGGTGTTGCATCTCAAAGACCCATCCTCTGTGGCCTGTGACCTTGTAGAATCCTTCATGGTGCCTGGGCCATCTGTGTCCACTGATCCAGGTGACCCCCCAGGAGGTTGGGAGCTTGTACTCACTGTTCTTGCAGTCATTGAAATCACGGAGATCAATGCCACAGGAGCTGGAGTTCTTCAGCTGCGAAGGAACCTGAGGTTAGCTTAGCTGAGGGAGCACCGGCAGCCTGGCCTCTCCCTCAGCCCACATCCGCTTCTCCTGTTTGAACCCTCTGCTATTTTCTTGCCCTCTTCTGACAGGAATTATGCACCCTTCCTCATACCCCGACATATTGCCAGTCCTTTTGGTGGGCCGTATGGCCCAGAGGAGCTCTTTGCCCTTGTGATGAGGGCCGGAAGCCTGGATCCTAAGCCTCTCCAAGCATCAGGCCCTTTAGAGGGTACAGTGTTTTCCTTTCCCCCTAGTGATGGAGGCCTCTGAGGTGCTGCCCTTCCCCTTCCCTGCACTTACATTCTCATTAATGTTTACTGTCAGCAGTGTTAAGACAGCCTGGTCCAAGGGCAGAGGCAGAGGCAGAGGCACAATTTCTTTGACCCTGTGAAAGATGCAGGTGGAGAACTGA
The DNA here is from genome assembly GCA_009823505.1 of Rhizomys pruinosus. Lineage (NCBI taxonomy): Eukaryota > Metazoa > Chordata > Mammalia > Rodentia > Spalacidae > Rhizomys > Rhizomys pruinosus. The sequence goes on along the minus strand of VZQC01001441.1, from coordinate 1,644,617 downwards.
GTGATCCTCGTGTTTCTAGATTGGTCCAAATCGAGAAGACCCCCCTGACTGATGAAGGAGCCACAATGATGCCCTGTTGTTTCATGTCTGAGTGCACCTTTGTCTTCCCCTTGCCTTTTGTCATTACGAAGGTTCCAAAGACACCTGAGCAAAGCACGGGGGCCTCTGGCCCAAGAGTGCACCTGGGTGAGCTCATTCTCAAAATACTGGAGCATTATGGTGGACAGATCTGCCTGTGGCCTTGCGTGTGCTTTGGGTACCTCAAGTCATGATGTACTGAGGACGATCTAAGAAATTATAATGCATCTTCATGTTGTAGACGAGGTACAGAATTTAGATGCTGGTTAACTTCTTGTGAGGTCTATTCTCAGCCTTCATGTGAAACAAATCCCAAATGCTTTGTGGAAGCTTCCCTTTCATGTATATGAATACATGTGTTTGAATTTACATGCATGTGTCAGAAGTAGTCTGGGAAACAACAGAAGAGCCTGGATCCCATGGTGCCTCAGGGGAAGCCCTGGCAGCTGCCCAGTGCTGGATCCCATGGTGCCTCAGGGGAAGCCCTGGCAGCTGCCCAGGGCTGGATCCCATGGTGCCTCAGGGGAAGCCCTGGCAGGTGCCCAGTGCTGGATCCCATGGTGCCTCAGGGGAAGCCCTGGCAGCTGCCCAGGGCTGGATCCCATGGTGCCTCAGGGGAAGCCCTGGCAGCTGCCCAGGGCTGGATCCCATGGTGACTCAGGGGAAGCCCTGGCAGCTGCCCAGGGCTGGATCCCATGGTACCTCAGGGGAAGTGTGGGCAGCTGTCCAGCACTGGAGACAGATTTTCCCTGTGGCCTCCCTTGTGTTTTTTTTTCTTCAGTTTTGACTCAGGTGAGCAGACTATGTAGGAATAAAGGGACCATAGTCCACACGCAGGATGTATGTTATGGGGAAACGTTCCTCTCAAACACAGGGGGACCTTGCTAGGCAACTCCCTCTCTGGGGCTGCATTTACCCTTGTCCAAACCTGTTGATGGAGCAGCTCTTGCCCGGACTGGGAAAGGGGTAAGCCTCTGACACACAGGAGCCCGTCCAGAAAACTGTAGTTACTTACGTCTGTACTAAGTTAATGGTCACTTTGTTGACCTGGATATGCTTTTCCTGGACTTCAAGGCTGACACATTGGCTGTTGTTGGAGGAGACTCCAATTTTCAGAGTTGCACCCATCTTGATTTCAAATCCCAGTATGCTGATGATGGGTCCCAGTGCGCTGTAGAGAGTGAGGGACAGGTGAATATAAAGCTAACTCAGAGGGGAGTCTCAGGCCATGAGATGGGCATTTGGGGATGGATCTTGTGCTGGATAGGTTTAGTGTCAACCTGAGTCACCTGGGTTGAGGGAGCCTCAATTGTAGAATTGCCTCCATTGGTCTGGCCGTGTCTGTGGTATATATTCTTGAGTGTTGAGTGATGGGAGAGGGCCCAGCCCACCTGTGGGCAGTGCCACCCCAGGCAGGTTGTACTGTGTTATATAAGAAGGCAGGCTGAGCACAAGCTAGGGGAGCAGGCCAGTGAGCAGTGTTCCTCAATGGCCTGTGCTTCAGCTCCTGCCTCCAGGTTCCTGCCTTGAATTCCTACCTTGGGTTCCTACCTTAAGGGATGAACTAGGAGATGTAAGACAAATAAACCCTTCAACCCTTAAGTTCCTATGGGTCAGAGTGTTTTGCCACAGAGATTGAAAGCAAACTAGATCAGACTGCATGGGTCTGTCAAGGTTCATGCAGGAGAGAGGACTGGTGCTTCCTCGTCCACAAGCCATCTGCCAGCAGCCCTGTGCTGCAGGATCAAGGGCTGGCTCACTGTTGGCAGTCAATCTGCATTTGACAAATCACTATCCCATCAGTCTCGAGGAGGTGGTCTGTTGTTATTGGCACACACCATCTGTCATATTTGCACCTGTGAGTCTAGTACTCAGGCCTTGTTTCTTGAATGGAATAGAGAAGAAAAGCCCACCATGGGCAGGGCTGGTCTCCTTACTGTGGGAAGTTCTGGACAAGGCAAATGGCTCTGCTGTATTTTGTTTTTGAAATACAAATCTCACTGTGTAACCCAGGCTGGCCTGGAAGAGTGGATCCTTCTCCTCTGGCCCTGAGTTCTCTTAGTCTGACCCTTGGAAAGGGGACTTACAGGCCAACCCTAGGTGTCCAGGGGAACATCGTGGAAATGGGCTCACCCTTTTCCCCCTATGTTGGCTGTGGCTTCAGAGTGGACGTGGATCTCATCACCCTCGATGTTCATCTCTGTGCTATCCACACTGGCTTCTTGGATAGTTAATCTGCAAAGTGACAGCACACATTGAGTTCTGGTTCAGGGAAGCAGCCTCCCCTACAGGAGAAATTGCTGCGAGGCAGCCAGGTCACAACCTACTGAAGCTGTTTCCTACCACCCACAGCACCCTCCCGGCCAGTGGCTTAAGCTCTGGAAATCTATCTTGATCATGTTTTCGTGAGAGAGTTTCTGAGGGTGTGTGCTGCTCTGTGAAGGGGGCTGTCAGTGGATTGCTGAGAGGTGAGTGTGAGCCTCCAAGTAAGCAGCTTGTCTGGCGCCAAGGCCTCAGGGTCAAGGACGCACTTACTGCAGCAGGAGCTCTTCTAGTTTGATATTCAGCAGGTCTGAGACTGGGTCTTGGACACCTTTGGGGAGGACCTTCTTGACCACATCCTCGGCAGAGCCTTTTAAGTCATCCACTTTTCCAATCACGTCATCCAGGGGCTTCGTGAGACTGGAGAGTCCTGCTCCCTCCAGGAGTTCTTTACCAGTGCCCTTGTCTCCACCGAGGGATAACAAGCCACCCAGGCCCCCCTGGCCTCCTGGGAGCAGGTCACCAAGACCTCCAGTGGCTTTGGACAGCAGTGGCTTCTTTTCAGGCCCACCTTTACCTCCATTGCCAAGGATACCATCAAGGCCAAGGCTGCCTCCCAAACTCAGGAGCGAAGTGATATCTAAGATGGAGAGCAGGTCAGCGTTGTCGACTGTGGATAACACAGAGTGGAGCATGCCTGCCAAGTTCACCTCCGCACACTTCACCATCTCTTCAATCTGCGGAGGCAGGGTGTTCATCATATCTGAAAAACATCAAGGGACCCTGTGCAGCCATGACTTCCTATTCGTTCTTCGTATCTCCTCTCTGTATTTAAGTTTTAAACAGTTCTTTTGCCCAGTTAGAGAGATGGCTCAGTGGTTAAGAGCACTGCCTCCTCCTGCAGAGGACCCAGGTTTCAATCCCAGCACCCACATGGCAGCTAACAGCCATCTCTGTAACTCCAGTTCCAGAGGAACCAATGCCTTTTTCTGATCTCTGTGGGCATTGCATGGCACTGGTACACTTAAACACGTGTAGCCAATACACTCACACGCATCAAATAAAAATAAAACATTGAAAATCCCATTCAAATTAAATTGAACCTTTTTTGAGATGAGTCTCTTGTGTGGCCCAGACTCACTGCCAGTGGGGACTGTAGATGGGGGCAAAGGTGGCGTCTGAGGCCTGCTACTTACACTCCTCAATTTTCTTGCTAGATACAAAGTATCTGGCCAGAGGTTCACACTTGCCACCTTTGGAGGCAGCTGGACCCTTCAGGGGAGATGAGAGTCGCTTGACTGAGGGCTTTTGAAGGACTGAGGAGATTGGCAAGGCAATAGGGACGACAGTCAGATTGGGTTGTGGAGCAGGAAGGCTGGCCACCACTGCGGGTGTTTCTAGCAGTTGCAATGTTCCTGCTTGGATGCTTGACACGATGACTAGGACCCAGAGTGTCCACATCTTGGCTGCTGAATCCTGGAGAGGAGAGGTGGATTACACATTAAGTCCTTAGAGCCATTACATAAGTGCATGTGGAATTGCTACAGACACTCCAGTTTTTACTCTGTATTCATGGGAACATGGTCTAAAGCTTGGCAGTAAACATCTTGAGAACCAGCCCTTTCCTTCTCTTTCAACCATACCTAAATGTATGGTCATGTGAGAGCTGGCTGCCCTGACCCCTGACCTCTTAGGTGCGTATATAATCCTGGTGGCCTCCTCTGCCATCAGATATCCTGGTCATTATTCCCAAATATAGAATTTCGTTTATTTTTGTTTCTCCATGCTGGGAACCCATATGGCCCTGCCCATGTGAGGAAGTGCTCTACAACTATCCCCAACCTCTTGGTTGAGTGTCAGTCCCCATCTGTAGACATGAATAATTTTCAGTTCCACAGCTATAATCTTCCGTCTTCCCCTAAGTATCTTCTCGGTGAATCAAGTTAGTGCGCTAAGTACTTCCCGTGTGTCGGCTTAGGTAACTGTGACAGCACACCCAGAACTGGGGTGGATTCTTGAGGGTCTTAGTGGTAACACTCAGTCCTGCCTCTGTGTTCTGTGCTGGGGATTTCTGGAGATCTCTCTTTCTTCACCTGTCTTGCTCAGATCCTTCTCTCACCATGGTTCTCCAAGAGCTTCTCTCTCTCCACTTATCTTTAAATTTTAAAAATCACATTTATTTGTGTGTAGGTATATTTTCTTTGTGCCACAGTGTGTGTGTGTGGGGGGTGTACGTCAGAGGACAACCCGTAGAAGTTGGGTTTCTCCTTCCATCATGTGAGTCCTGTGTATCAAACTCAGGCCGTGCCTCTGCAGCATTCAGTCATGTCAAGGTCATGTCTGTAAACTATGACACACCATTCTTGTCAACCTCCCCTGTTCTTGTTGAAGCGTAACAATTCCAGTAACTAAATTTGGTTTCCAGAACAAAAGTAAGCTGTTTCTGTAGATTCCTGTCTTCCCAGCCCATCGACCTCCAATAATCGTCCTTCAGGAGAGATGTTTAACACCTAAAATTCTTTAAATTGGGGCTGGAGAGATAGCCTAGAGGTTAAGAGCACCGACTGCTCTTGCAGAGGACCCGGGTTCGATCCCCAGCACCCACATGGCGGCTAAGAACCGTCCGTAACTCCAATTCCAGGAGAACTCCAGTTCCAGGGGAATCGGAGACCCTCTTCTGACCTCCGTGGCATTGCAGGACACGGATTCACAAACCTACATGCAGACAGTACACTCATACACATACAAAAAAATAAATAAAATTAAAAAAATTCTTTAAATCCCCACTCCCCACTTATCCCTAGCAATGGCCAACTCAGGGCCCCAAAGTGCGGCTTTCCAATCTCCTTCCCACCCCTCGTTCTGCCCAATTAGTACCCCACCTTAAACAGATGGGGTACTGATTCTTCCAACAGAGCCCCCCCAACACGTGTTTTTCTACTGAGTAGCTCATTCCCGTTTGTCTTTCCTGACAGTTTCCCTGAAGGAGTTTGTTCTGAAGCTTCTTCTCATGTGTCCTTCTTTTTTTTTTTTTAATTTTATTTATTTCTGTATGTGGCCTAGCGGTTAAGAGCGCCAACCACTCTTACAGAGGACCCAGGTTCCATCCCCAGCACCCACATGGCGGCCAAGAACCGTCTGAAACTCATGTGTCCTTCTTAACCATCAAGTTTTCTTTTTTTTATTTTATTTTATTTTATTTATTTCGGTATGTGTATCAATGTACTATCTGCATGCAGGTTTGTGCACCCGTGTCGTGCAATGCCGCGGAGGTCAGAAGAGGGTCTCGGATTCCCCTGGAACTGGAGTTCTCCTGGAATTGGAGTTTCAGACGGTTCTCGGCCGCCATGTGGGTGCTGGGAATCAAACCCGGGTCCTCTGTAAGAGTGGTCGGCGCTCTTAACCGCTAGGCCATCTCTCCAGCCCCAACCATCAAGTTTTCTAACTAAGATGAGTGTGGATTGTTGAGCTCTGGTGAAGCCCTTCTCTGAATCACTCCATATTGTTTAAGACAGTGCAGCCACAGCTGGCCTGCCTCTACCTACAACATTGCATGAAACAATGTTTTGTCCAGGCTGTGCCTTTCTCAGAGAGACTCCATTTTACAAGTAGCTTGTTTCCATTTTGAGGTAAGAGGATGACTGTGCCTCTGAGTGGTGCTGCAAACAAAACTTGTCTGGCACCATCCAGGAAGCCCAAAGGATAAATGACATTGCTGGGAGTAGAAAGGGTGCTCATCTACAAGTTTATTGGGGTGAATTGAGACTGAGGTACATGGGCAAGATCATATCAGAGAAATCACACCCAAGTGCTTCATTCTCAACATTTCTTTTTCTTTACTTGATAGCAACAGTTTCATCCCTGAGCCTGGTTCTGGGTTTTTAGCTCATCAGTATGTCACTATGTTTCATCTGCTTCCATTTTTTTTTCAGCCTACATAAACGTTTTGAACTGTGGTGCACTTCTTTAACTTATATTCATTCTATAAACGATGTACATGTGTATATAGAGAGATATATTTACTCTGTGATGTGTGATATGAGAGTTAATATTAATCATTAAGATTGGAATAAAATAGGCTAAAGAAATGGCTTAGAAGATAGGAGTGCTCATTACTATTACAGGCATCCTGAGTTTAGTACCCAGCACCCACACAAGGCATCTCACATCCATCTGTAACTCTAGCTCCAGGGCGTCAGCTGTCCTCTCTGGCCTCTGTGGGCACATACCCACACATACCCACACATATACATTAATTAAAAACAAAAAAAATGTTTTGAAGCCTGAGTAAAAGAAAATGCATTCCTCTAAACCAGATTTCCAAGATGGGCAGGAGAATCTGGAAAATTGCTGTCACTGAAACCACTGAACCTGTGAATTTTTGTTTTTCAGTAAGTTTTGACATTGTAGAAAGATACAGATATGTCCGTCCATTTGTGGCAAGTGCACTCACAACATGTGAGACTCGTCATGAAGTCTCTTCTGTCAAGTCCTGACTCCCAATGTAAGTAAAGTACATCTGTGTTTATAAAGGAGAGGGTCTTATAGATATGTGCCTGGTAATAAGAACATTCACCAGAAGTGTACACAAATCCCACCACAACCTGACACAAAGCATCCTCCTGTTACTTCACTGGCCAGAAAGCATCTACTCAGCCCTTGGTCCATTTCTGGTAGTTAACCATAGCTGCTTTGAATATCTCCTATAGTCCTTCTCCTTTTACCTATAAGGTCTTTCCTTACCTCCATCCTTTTTTGAAAGTTGCGTAGTTTCCTGTTACCTGCACCTTCCCAGGGAAGGACTAGCCTATTTCTAACAAGTTGATGCATCTGAGAGAATGGATGTAATTATTGTTCAGGTTGGTACTGTGAACAAACATTAGCAAAGGCAAGGCTTCTGTTGCATTAGCACAAAATAGCTACAACCAAAGTGAAGCCTTTGCTGGGAATAAATCCCCCTTTTAGAAAAATAAAATCTCATATTTTCATCATTTTTCTCATTTTACTCTGTGACCTCTGGGAAATTTGAACAGTATAACAGATGTATGAACATATTTTAAAGAAAATAGAAATGTGTGCTCTTTAATTATTTCATGGGTATATATATATATATATATATTTTTTTTTTTTTATTTGGGTCTTTTGAGACAGGGTCTCCCTGTATCCCCAGCTGACCTAGAACGTGCTCTGTTGGCCAGACTGGCATTGAACTCACAGGGATCCACTTGCCTCTGCCTTCCTGATGCTGGAATTAAAGGTGGTTCAAGTGCACCTGACCCTCATGGTTATATTTTGAGTTGATGGAACTCTTGGAGATGTCCAGAAATAATTTTCCTTTTTTAAAAAGAAGTTTCATAATAAGTAATTGTTGTCCACCACCCCATGCTGGACACAGTGCTCTGCAGTTCCACAGCAGAGGGACCGTCTAGAGTCTCATCCCTACTAATCTGTTGAGAAATGACCTGCCCCTGCTCGTTCCCTCCCAATTCCACTTCCCTCTGCATTCCTCACCTTGCCCAGCGTTGAGGGGTCGCAGTCTCCAGAAGCTGCTCTCCTCCTGCTCCTGCCTCGGAACTGCTGCTGTCTGCAAAGGCGCATCCCTGGTTTTATAGATCCGTGCCTCTCAGAAAGGTCATGAGAGAGGAAGGGACCTGATGTAAGAGTGTTGATAAGAGAGGCGTGGTGCAGTTTGCTTTCCAGAATCAGCACCTGCTCTTTGTTCTAACTTGGGTTGGCATCTTCCTATTCATGTGAGAGCATGTCTTGAAAGGGCAGAGGCAGCACATCCCGGGGATGGTGTGAATGCCCTTCACTCCCTGGGGCCTCCTGGTTCCTTGTGTTTCTGTTCCTTCACCTAAGAAGGAGGGTAAGCCATTGAATTCTGCTCATCCAGACTTCCGGGGCCTGCCATGCAGGGCAGCTTATCTGTCCCCTTCTTATTTTACATCACCAGCCTGCTGTCTTGTAGTCATGAGGGTGCTGGGCAAATGTCAGTACAGAAGGGGCCACAGACAGGCAATTACCAGCCCTGGGAAAGACCCTCTCTGGTATCCATACAGTGCCCTGGGCATAGATGGCGCTCACACTGAGTGATCGGCAGAAGGGCAGGTGTGGGATATCTGTGGTCAAGGGGTTCACCCATGACCTTCTGTCAAGTACATGTCTCAAGCATGTTCAACATGATTATGCAGCCATATAAAGATCCCATATGAGCAAAGGATGCAGAATCTAGGGACATACTGTAATTGGCAGAGAACAGTGGCCGAGGGGGTGTTGAGCAGGGGCGTAAATAACTGGGAGAGCCCTCCTTCCGTTTCTTCTTCCTGTGGACTTATAATAGGCCTGTTACATAAAAGGGTATTCTGAAGAGACACTTGTTTCCTCATTGCCTGTCAGACTGGAAAACAAGGCACTCCAGGGAGCTGGATGAGCCAAAATGCCCCAGGATTGTCATGCTGGGAAAAGGAAAGTCTGAATCCTGGTACCAGACAGGAGAGGATTTGTCTCCTGGAAAGAAATTTCACAGAGTGCTGAGGCCTTGTCAGACCATCTTACAGAGCGACTGTAGGGGTGCAATGAGAGAGACCACGTCTTGATGGGACTGCTTAGCTATGCATTACTCTGGCCCTCTACTTATCCCAGTCCTTTTGTTAAGACTCTGCAGATGGGGCTAGACAGATGGCTCACTGGTTAAGAGCCCTGACTGCGCTTGCAGAGGGAACTGGTTCAGGTCCCAAGCACCCACGTGACCGCTTACAATTGTCCAAAACTCCAGTTCCAGGGGATCTGACATCCTCTTCTGGCTCCCACAGGCATTGTATGACATGGGTACACTTACATACATGCAGGCAAAACACTCAGACACATAAAATAAAAAATGAACAACAAAACAAATGGACCCTATAAATGAACTTGACTGGATCTCGTTGTTTCTCTTCCCAATGTGGCCGCATTGAAGACATCCCCTTTTTGTGATTTTCATTGTACATTTGGCTCTTTTAATTGACTCCTTAAGGATGAATGGCCAAACCTGCTTTGTTGGGCACAGGCTGTGACCCTCCTGTAGTAACACAGTGAGGCGTGCATGGTGTTAGTCGTCTGGTGCTGTTTCTGGCTCCTTCTCCATGAAGTTCCTGTCTAGAGTCTGACTCCCTCCCACCTGTTTGCTCTTTTCGTGGTCCCCCTGGTCCTACACGTAGTTTCTGGGCATGAGGCTTTCCTTTCCTCTCCACGGAAGGCTACACAGTTCTAATCATTGGAAGGTTTGCTGTTCCCTATAACACTGTCACAATGCCTGGTTCAATCACAGCTTCAGGAGAAAGAGGAAGTGATTTTGAGTGGGGTGCTGGGGATGGAGCGTGTCCCTGCCCCCTGCTCTGCCCTCCACGCAGGCCAGGCTCAGCTCTCCCTTGCAGGGCTCTCCACAGCTGCACTCATCCTCACAGCCACCTGCTGCGCTCATCCTCACAGCCACCACCTGCTGCGCTAGTCCTCACAGCCACCTGCTCCTCACACTCTGGAGCTCAGCTGCAGCTCCACCTCCAAAGGCCTCACTGGGGTGGTGAAATGTGAGAGGCAAAGACAAAATGGCAGCTGACCTTTTCTCAGAGGGCAGAAATTTTTCACATGATGTTCAGTAGAAAACAGAACCCACCTGTCCTGGGTCTTATTTTTCTTGGGCATTTGAAGGAAATGGAGTCATTGTTAGGTGAAATTTGTGCTACCTTTCAGACAGTAGACCTCTTGATTTTGTGTCTCCCGTGGTTCTCTGGAGCCAAATCACTTATCAAAGTTCAGAAGTGCGGAGGGGGCACAGCCTGGAGGCAGTCTCTGATGGCCCCTTGTCCTCCTGTTTTTAGAAGCTGGGGCAACACTGAGTTCTGCTAATCCTGGATTCGTGGAGTGTGCCATGGTATCATGGTTATCAGACTGGGGACAAAGGACTGACAAAGGGCAGCTCCTCCCAAGCACTAAGGATTGGACCAGATGATGTGCCTTTGAAGGGAGGGTCTTTCAAGGCTGGCCAAGGCTGGCCTGATTTCACAGTTGTTTGTGATAAGGTAGGTGCCAATTGTTAATGGCCTCTGTGTGAACAGATCACAATGGGCCAGGTTGAGCCCAAAATGCCCTGTTATGCAGGCGCCAAGAATTTGACCTTTCCTAGCTGGTATCTTTATTCACACAGTGTGCACACCTGTGGACACATTACACTCTGATCTGCTCATGTGCTGTGTGTATCCAGCTTCCTGGAGGTCAGGGACTGAGTAGTCTTTTGTCTCATTCCTTCTGTGGTGTAATTAGTCTCAGGTCTTTGGCAGTCACAGTTCACAGGGACCTCTCATGAGAACCTTTATCTTTTGAAGCTGTAAAGTGTATGGTCTTCATGTCTCTAAAGGTGACATATATTTAATGAGGTTTTTTTCTTCTCAAAATAATAAAAAATTAAACAAATATGTGAGTAGAAAGAAGTCTTGGGATATACTCAGAGATAACAACAAGCCTAGCATTGCAAGACCCTAAGTGCAATCCTCAGTACTGAAGGGGAAATTATCAATGTGTCTATACCTACACCACATCCCAGATTTTTCATTCTTTTTGGTAGCTAATCTAGTGATGACCATGTTTTTGTTCTCACATGGGACACGAGTGCAGTGACACTCCTGTAGTTCTTGAGGTTCCGGCATGTAGTCCTCTGAATCCTTGTGTGGTGAGCTTGGGACACCCACCATGCCCTGTGCCTTCTTGGGTGGGACACCCACCATGCCCTGTGCCTTCTTGGGTGTGCATCCCGAAGCAGCTGCTCTTAGAGAAAGTCCACATAGTCAAGTTTGCTGTGAGACCATGTACTTGATGCTCACCTCAGCCTAGTACGACTCATATGGAGTCGATTCAAGTACCTGTTAGATTTTCAGTATCAGCTGGCTCTACCATGACCACAAAGGCTGGGAGCGGGGAAGTGAACAAGTGGGGAAGAGGGCAACACAAGTGGTTGACTCCAAAGAAGCTGTGCTTTGCTGTTTCATGCTTGGGAATCTATCTGTTCCGACTATGATTCTTTTCTCTTCAGTTACCCCAGCAATGTTGATATCTGGTGCTAGGCTGTGGTTCCTGGTACCTAAGTCCGAGTTGTACAGGTCTGTGCTAATAAGTGATTTTTTTTCCTGCTAGTGGGGACCAATGGCTGATGGTTTTTGCCTCTTTCTTTCAGCATCCCCTGCTTTAATCCAAAGGTGTGCACTACTGCCAGCCAGAATCATCTTCGTTGAGTACTAGTGGGCTCCTTAACTCCAACTCTTTTGGACTTTGTATCTTGTCTCGGTTGGCTTAGGTGTCACATGGAGGAGAACTAAAGATCCCTTGGAAGGAAAAGTGGGTGAACTATAGAAATCACACTGAAACCTATGCTAGAAAACCGGTGTCAGAAGCATTCAACTTCCTTCACTCGGCTCTCAGAACACGCTGCCCTCTCTTACAACCATTCCCATCCCTCAAATTCATCGTCATCATCATCATCATCATTTACATCATCCCATTTATTATTTTTTTTCAGAAATGGTATTTCATTTATTCGATGAAGAAGGAGAGTAAGCTACTTTTATTCATATTCCCTTCCAAATATTTCAAAAGTTGCTCCCCTCATTCTCCCAAGCACCACACTGAGAGAAATGTATGGGGCGGGGGAACTGCAGGAGGGGAACTACGGGAGGGGAACTGCGGGAGGGGAACTGCGGGAGGGGAACTGTGGGAGGGTGCCAAGGGAGAAGCGGCCATAAAGGCAGTTAAGACTGATTTGAAAAATTATGTATGAAGCACATAAAAATTCAGTAAAAAAATGACATATTATCCCCCCTCCTCCCAATTGGAGGGTTGTATTACAAGAATGCAACCGGAAGAGAGACATGAAAAGACACACCACTCACAGTACAGCTGACTGGGGTTTTGTAGTTACCAGCATAGTAAAAATATTGCCACGTGGATCTTTTGAACTAGAAAGTGATCACATTAAAGACCCAGGGTTACAAAGGACCACAGTATGAAGTAGAACGCCAGTCCCCTTCCAGGACTCCAGGGGAAAGGTGAGCATTTGGAGTGAGTTTCCTTTGAAAGAGAATGGAGGGAAGTACTGCACACCCTGGCCCCTGCAGAAGGCACCGGGGTCTTTCAGAGTCAAGTGACCAGGAAGTAGCTCCGGCAGGAGCAAGCTCATTTCCATTTCCACTTGAAGAGTCCAGAACGAAGATGCCGAAAGAATGTGGTATCTTTGGTTCCAGTGTTCCGGTACTCTGATGGTGACCAGGGCAATCTCTCCAGCCCCAAGCCTGAGCGTTTCAAAGACAAATTTCAACCATTGTTTTATTTTCTTGCTTTCTGATATTGAGGGGGGAAGATAAATGTAAAGCTTTAGAAAATGTATAGAAAAAGATATCCAACAGATGATTTACCTCTCATCCAAAATAATGAAACTGCCACTTGAGAAGGTGGAGCTCTGCCCAGAGCACCCACTTGTTTTTTGGAAGGACAGGAGGGATGGAGCAGGACAAGCCAACAAAACCTAGAGCTCTCATAACTCATCAGCAGGGGAGACAGGGCTCAAATTAAGGCAATATGTGGCTTTTCCATGAGTGCCCTAAACCTTCAAGCATAAAGCTCTGGAGCCAAGTGAGGTCCTTGGTACCTTTGGCAGCTCCTCAGCAGCTGGGATGTGAGGTCTCAGGAAGGAAAGGGAGGAGGTGTGGGAGGGTGCTGATCCTGCTCTACTTTTCCAAGCCCAGTTTGAATCTAAAGTACTGCTTCTAGAAAGCCCACTCACCCAGGGTACTGTAAGAGAGAGTTTAGGAACTTGTACCCACAGCCATCCTAACCAGGTTCTACGAGCTACAATAGTTTAACATTATCTCCTCATCCCCTTTCTTTCTTAAAGGAGGATTTAAAAAAGAAATAATGCATATATAAAGCAGTGCTGGATTTGCGGAGGCAGGGGTTGTGGGTGCCTCGGGAGCACTGCTTAACCTGAGACTTAAGGATGCCTTTCCTACATCATTCCATTTAAAGATGAAGAAACTGAATTAGAAAAGTGAATTGACTATCACGTCAGGAATGAGATCAAACCCAGAGGTTCCTGCAAACCAGGCCTAGTCCACGCTCCTGCCATCTGGCTCCAGTTGGCCTTGACCTCCTTGAGAACTGGGACACATTTTACAGTGCACATCCCTGGGTTCACACAGAATATAGGAAATGAATGAGTGGGTGAGTGGGCCACCCCCATTCTTAGTTGGTCTGTCTATGAAACAGGCTGACAATTCTCCTGCTTCTCTTGGGAATTAGACAAGACCTGGGTACCTGTGTGACCATCTGCGTGAACACCGAGCTTCCTCAGGCTTAGCCCTCCTTTTTCTTGTCTCCATCTGCTTTGAGAAAGTAGGCAGAACAATGTGCTTCTTCAGTGTTAGCATCCCCTTCCTTGGTCCTTGGTCCCTTCCCCACCCTCTCATTTCCCACCCCATTAAACCTGTCCTGTCTGTTACTCCCCCTTCTCATTTATATTACTGTATTCTATTTCCCAACCCATGATGCTCACTCTATGGCACCTTATGATTTTCCTAATCTCTAAGGATATTTCCCCTTGGGGCACAACTATCTAAGGATTGGAAGCTAGCATCCACTTTATGAGACAGAACATGTGACATCTGTCTTTTTGGGTCTGGGTTACCTCACTTAGGATGATTGTTTCTAGTTCCATCCATTTACCTGTGACTTTCATAATTTTGTTTTTCTTAACAGCTGAGTAATATTCCATTGTGTAAATATACCACACTTTCATTATCCACTCATCAGCTGATGGATATCTAAGTTGTTTCCACTTTCTGGCCTTTGTGAATAGGGCAACAGTGACATGGATGAAGAGGCATCTTTGTAATAGATAATAAAGCAGAATCCTTTGGGTATAAACCCAACAGTGGTATGGCTGGGTCACATTCAGGGTTTCAGGTCTTATATCAAGGTCCTTAATCCTCCTGAGTTGAGTTTTGTGCATGGTGAGCGATGGAGATCTACTTTCATTCTTCTACAAGTAGTTTTCCAGTTTGACCAGCATGATTTGTGCAAGAACACATCAAAAAGACTATCCGCCATGATCAAGTAGGCTTCATCCCAGAGAAGAAGGGAAGGTTCAACATATGTAAATCAATAAATGTAATCCACTACATAAACAGACTCAAGACACATGATCATTCTGTCAGATGCAGAAAGGGCCTGAAAACGAAATTGAAGGAGGTACCAAAAAGTGGAAAGACCTCCCATGCTCATGAATCAGTAGGATTCATATTGTGAAAATGACCATCTTGCCACAAGTAATCTACAGATTGAATGCCATCTCCATTACAATTCTGATACAGTTCTTTATAGAATTAAAAAAAAATCTCAAACTTCATATGTAAGCACAAAATCCCAGGATAGCCAAAGCAATCCTGAACAATAAAAGAAATATTAAAGGTATCATCATCTGTCATTTCAAATAATACTACAGAGCTATAGCAATAAAAACAGCATGGTAGTGGCATAAAAACAGACATGTCGATCAGTGGAATTGAATTGAGGACCCAGACTTATGTAAGTCCATCTACTTACAGTCATTGAATTTTTGACAAAGGGGTTAAAACATACATTGGGTAATATATATATATATATCATACAACTGTACCATTATAATGTGAATACCTTAATGGGATCTAGAATTAACCTACCACATATTTTCAGACTTTGTAATTGTGGTATATGGGGGGAGGGTATGTATGCATACTTTTATTTTGGTATTTTTGAGACAGGGTCTCCCTTTAGTCCCAGCTGGCCTGGAGCTCACTCTGTAGACCAGGCTGGCCTTGAACTCACAGAGATCCACCTGCCTCTGCCTCCTGAGTGCTGGGATTAAAGGCGTGAACCACCATGCCCGGCAGCATACTTTAGAGAAATATACAATTAAAGGGGAAAAATGTGAATTCCAAAAAACAAGAGAAAGACATGTATGGCAGAATGCATGAGCTCTGATGGGGAGGGAGCAAGGAAGGGGAATTAAGTCTAAATTTGATTAAGAAATGTTGTATGAAATATACAGAACTTCAATAAAAAGAAAGTAATCCAGTAAGTGAAAGAAAATGTTAGAAGGATGTGAAAATGAAAACATTTTTTGGTAAAGAAATAATGTTTGAATGAATATTAAGATGGCTGGAAGTTTCCAGAGTAAAAAAAGAAAGCCAGAAATTATCCACAAGTTATGAAGGTATGTGAAAGATATTTAGAGAATATGTGGTCTGAATGATAATGTCCCCCGTAGGCTCCAAGTACCTGAGCACTCGTCCCCAGTTGGTGGTGCTGTTTATAGACTCGGGGCTGTGTGGCCTTGCTGGAGGAAGCGTTTCTGGGGTGGCTTGGAGGGTTCAGAGCCTTGCCCCATTTCCAGCTTCTCTCTCTGCTTCCTGTGCCTGTCTGAAGATGTGACAGCACTCTCTGTGTTTCTGCTCCTGTTATGCCTCCCCCGCCAGATGGACTTTTATCTCTCCAGAACCATAAGCCCAATAAACTCTTTGCTCTTGGTGTAATGGGGTAATTTCACCAGAGAAGACCACTCACACAAAATGAAGCCAATAGAAAGTCTTTAGTCAGCTGACGACTACACATTGGACCGCTAGTTGAGGGTATGTAGTGCTAAGTCACAGTTGGGAGGTGTTTATATAGGCAAAACCATATGGGGTGAGAAGTTTAAGTTTCCAAGCTTAGGGGTGGTAAGCCCCTCTAATAATTCCTATTCTCTAAAAGCAAGCCAAGCATAAAGTACAGAAGCCATGCAGAATGAGTTAGTTTCTAAGCAACCAGGTACATGTTGACCTGTTCTCAAAACTCCTGCCCCAGTTCAGTTGAATTAAACTTTTATTTTTCATACTTTGAGTTAAGTTTTAACTACTGAGCTCAGCTGGGGCTCATAATATGGTATAGCTATAGGCAGTCTCGAGGTGCCTTATCACAATGGTGTTTTATCACAACAGAAAAATAATTATATATATATGGTATTGGGATGGCTAATCCTGGGTGTCAACTTGACTGTATCTGGGATTAACTGAAATGAGAGTGACCTGATGTCCTCTTCTAGTCTCTATGGGCATTTCATGCCATGGATACACTTACATATATGCAGGCAAAACACTTATATACATAAAAATAAATATTTAAAAGTGTTGGGTTTTGCTCAAGGTTTGTCTAAATATTACACAGTAGTTAAAATGACCAGACTGGGGATAGAGAAATGGCTCAGTGTTTAAGAGCACTGGTTGCTCTTGGAGAGGACCCAGTTTCTCATCCCCACACTCATATGGTGGCTAACAACCATCCATAATTCCAGTTCCAGGGAATCTGATGCCCTCTTCTGACCTCTGCAGACATTGCATGACACAGGTACATTTACATATATGCTGGCAATACAGTCATACACATTAAAAAAATAATAAGTAAACTTTAAACAATAAATAAAAGTACCAGACCGGTGTAACTGACCTTCTGTGTGTTCAGTAAGCATACTTGGAGGCCTATACTAATATGGTCAGAGGGATCAAAAGGAACAGTATTGAAGATGAGAGTGGTGGAGCACACCTTTAATTCCAGCACTCAGGAGGCACAGGCAGGCAGATCTCTCTGAGTTCAAGGCCAGCCTGGTCTACATAGCAAGTTCCAGGCCAGCTGGGGCTACAGGGAGACCTTGTTTCAAAAAGACCATAAATAAATAAATAAGACACTACTGTGACCCTTGCTTTCCAAGGTTAACTATGACTCGGGATTATGAGGCATTTCTTGAAATGTACTGTGTTTACTGCAAGTCACCTGTGCTACCATTCAGGGAAGTCATGAGAGTCCCACTGAGTGGACTCTAACCAGTGTTCAGACTACAAAGATGAAGGGTCAACACGGGATTCCAAATGAAGCTCATGGTCAAGCAAGGCCTTTGACTTATCCTCGTACAGATGGAACAAATGGCAAATGAAAAGCTAAAGGAACCAAAGGCTGAGTGAATCCCGAGGACCAGGTCCTCGGTGGTAAAAAGAATGGTTAATATGACCATCTGCATTGCATGATCTTAAACACCCAGTAGGAAAGTACAACCAAAGACTAAAATTATTGGTATGTTTCTATGACAGCCCACGTTTCTATGACTCCCCAGATATTGGGCTTAAGTTCATATGAGATGTTATTTAGACAATTATTTCTCACTAATGATTTCTTCTTCATAAGGAAATGCTACTCAGACATAAGACTTCAGACCTTGGCTCAATTCAACACTGCAGTGCCTACCTGTAGTCAAGAGAGACAGGCCCACTATTGTTTTAACCTAAAACTTGAGAGATGGAGGCTGGAGAGATGGTCTACCAGTTAAAAGAATTGGCTGCTCTTAGAGTACATGGGTTCTATTCCCAATACCCACATGGCAGTTCACAACTGTCCCTAACTCTAGTTCTGGGGGATCTTATGTCCTCTTCTAGCCTCTGTGGATATTTCACAGCATGTGTGTACTTATCTAAATCCAGGCAAAACTCTCACACACATAAACATAAAAAAAGGAAAATTTAAAATATTAAAAAATAAGTGATGGGTAAATTCCTTTCCTCTCCTTTTCTAAGAGACATCTTGGAGGGACCTCACACTGTGATTCTTGCTATTCCAATAGCTATCAAAATGCTTGAATGAAGACCCCCCAAGTTTGCACTCTTGAGTCCATTCTTAGAGGCCAAAAGAAAAATGAGCACAATGGATAAATGTTCTTGTGAGTGTATCGAGAAATCCGGGTTCCCTGCCTAGAACTTGCAATACGAATAATTCTTGCCTTTTATTCTCCTTCACATTTCTTTCCTTTCCTACCTACATAAGAAAATTATACAAGTAAAATTACTGATGTACTTTTGAGGCCTTTTAGATAGGCCTACTCGAGGGGTACCCTGACTTTCCCACCCTATATTACCATTCAGCTCCACCAGCCAAATGTCTTGGGAGAATTGGTGGCATTGGACGTGATTTTGACTAAAGAAGGTGGAGCTTGTGTAATGCTGGGAGGACAGTATTAGATGTTCATACCCAACAATACAGTTCCAAATGGAACTATTACTAGAATTCTCCAAGGCCTTAAGGCCCTTTCTAAAGTACTAAAATGAAAGTCAGGAATAAGTGACCTACTCTCTGACTTTCTGTAAGGATGCTTCAGAAAATGGAGGGGTCTCATGGGTTCTATGCCAACCTCCTTGATAATCTTGATATGTAGGGGGTGGAGAGATGGCCTAGCAGTTAAGAACGCCGACTGATCTTGCATAGGACCCGGGTTCGATCCCCAGCACCCACATGGCGGCCGAGAACCGTCTGAAACTCCAATTCCAGGAGAACTCCAGTTCCAGGGGAATCCGACACTCTCTTCTGACCTCTGTGGCATTGCATGACATGGGTGCACAGACCTGCATGCAGACAGTACATTCATACACATACAGAAATAAATAAAAATTAAAAAAAAATCTTGATATGTGTCCTGATCCTTTTCTGTTATAGTATTATCCAATGTATTAGGAGCCTAACACAGAGGCTTAGTGAGTCAGTTATTACAGGAGAAGTAGCCCTCCCTATAGCAGCTTCTTACTGCAAGATATGACAGAGAAAGAGAGCTAAAATCTTCATGCTGAGTTTGAAGAAAAGAATGTTTAAAAAACAAGAGGACAGATTTGTGAGAAACATTAAATATCAGTCTTTCCTGTCAGAATACACCTTTTGTTTAGGAAGAGGAATTAAAATCTTTTAGGCCCCTCTCCACTCCTTGTAAAACTTTTATTTTTGCAGAATCCTGCTGCATTCCCAGAACCTGATGGCCTAGTGTGGCTGAGCCAGACCTACTTTGGGCCAACCCTTTATCCCTTTCTCCTTCATCTCTTTTTTGCCAATTCTTTTAAAACTAGCCAACTGTGAAAGATTGTGAGGTCAGATCCCAGCCAACGGGGAAAGAGACAGTACTTTTGCAGTACTTTGAATAAAGACCTATCAAATTTCCAGATCCAGTGTGCTTGCTGGATCCAAGTGACCCAATGCACCTTTTGGAAAAGTAAGATCTGCCTTGCCAGATTGCTTTGTCCACATGTTCTTTGTGAGGTATGGGTGGAGTCCTTGAACCTCATATTTTATTTATAAACATGACTAATGGGCCTACTTAGGGGACATCCTGTACTGGGGGGGGCAGTTTGCATTCAGTGTTCTGAGTGCTGGACCTGCACTGGGAACCACATGCATGCAAGCCCCTGGGTCCCATACTTGTCTTCTTGTCAGTAAACTTGCAGCCTCGTGGGTTCTGAGCCTTTGTTAGGTGGCAGCATGAATTGTTCCCTGGTTCTTGGCCCTGCACCTACATAGGTTGAAAGGTAGGAGTAGCCCTCTGGGTACCGGTCCTGCCCTCAGATCAGCATGTGAGTGGCCTGCTGGATACTGGGCCTGCCGCTGCACAGGTTTCAGGGTACAAGTTGCCCTCTGGTCTTGCCCAGAGGTCAGCATGCACATGGCTTCCTGAGTACAGGATCGGCATTGAGGAACAGCATGCTGTGGACCCACAGGGTACTGGGCCTGCCTGGTGACCATTGTGTGGATAGCCCCTTCAGAAGTTGGTCTGCACTAGCTATAAGTTAGGACTGTTCCCCCAAGAATAGGGCTTATCCCATGACAGTATGTTTATGGTGCAGTGGGTGCTGGGTCTTCCCTGAGGTAAGGGTTTGGTTGGCTCTCTTGGCTTAATGCTCTGTTCTATGGGTAGTGAGTGGGCATTCCCTAATGACAGAACCTGTCCTGGGGCCAGCACTCCCATGGAACCCTGGATACCTCGGTGCCATACACATGGTGACTTTGGATAGACGTATGAAGTTTATCCTAGAATTTGATGAAGATGAGGCTGAATAATAAAGAAGATAAATTTTCAGGAGAGAGAAATGGTTACCAAAGCCGTTATTGAACAAGACTCCTGGAGCATATTAATCTATTCACCATCATGATCTGGTATGATTCCTCTTCTGTCCCCTCTATCTGATAACACTAGAAGTAGGCTGTTTAATATTAAAATCTCAAGGAAATAAAGAGCAGATGAAGGAGAAAGGCCCTCTAATTTAGACTAGAAGAGTCACTATTAACTGTTAGGCATCCTCAACTACAGTAGAGACAAAATTAAGGATAGAAGAGTAGTAATCTAATCGCTTATACTTTTTTAATTTTGTTTTTTATGTGTATGAATGTACTGTCTGCATGTAGGTTGGTGCACCCATGTTGTGCAATGCCACAGAGGTCAGAAGAGGACATTGGATTCCCCTGGAACTGGAGTTAAAGATGGTTCTTAGCCACCATGTGAGGTGCTGGGAATTGAACCCAGGTCCTCTGCAAGAGCAGTCAGTGCTCTTAGCTACTGAGCCATCTCTCCCTTTTTTTCTTTTTGTTTTTTTTTCTAATTGCTTATATTTAGTCAATATATATATATATTTTATTTTATTTATTTTTTTAAATTTTTTATTAATTTTATTTATTTCCGTATGTGTATGAATATACTGTCTGCATGCAAGTCTGTGCACCCGTGTTGTGCAATGCCGCGGAGGTCAGAAGAGGGTATCAGATTCCCCTGGAACTGGAGTTCTCCTGGAATTGGAGTTTCAGACGGTTCTCGGCCGCCATGTGGGTGCTGGGGATCGAACCCAGGTCCTCTGTAAGAGCAGTCGGCGCTCTTAACCGCTAGGCCATCTCTCCAGCCCCTATATTTTATTTTTTTGGTCTTTTCGAGACAGAGTCTCCCTGTAGCCCCAGCTGTCCTGGAACTCACTGTGTAGACCAGGCTGGCCTTGAACTCACAAAGATCCGCCTGCCTCTGCCTCCCAAGTGCTAGGATTAAAGGCGTGCGCCACCATGCCTGGCACTTAGTCAATATTTTTAATAGGAAAAAACTTGGTCTAGCTTTAAGAATTTAGATTTAAAGTATAGGTATCTTCTCATGGAATTTCTTTTGGAAGATTTAAAACAAGTTTTTGTCAATTTAAAAACTAGAATTTATTTTATTCAAATTATACTGAACAAAGAGAAATTCTTTTACAAAGTCAGTGAAAACACTTGAATCTTTTTGAATACTTTTTAAATTTTGATTTTATGTGTATGAGTATAATGCCTGAAAAGTTTGTAAGAGCACCCATGTGTGCAATGCCCATGGAGGTCAGAAGAGGGCGTTGGATCCCCTGGAACTCGAGTTACAAACTATTGTTATCAGCCATGTGGTGCTGGGAATCAAACCCATGTTCTTAGCAAGAGAAGCCAGTGCTCTTAACCACTCTTCAGCCATCTTGAATATTTTCATAGGTTAAAGTGAAGCACAGGTTCTGTGTAAGTAAGCAGTCATAACAAAAAGATTATTAATGAAAGGACATAATAGTCTCATCTGTAACTTTATTAAAATTAAGATTAGCATTATTTTATCACTTAGGAATATACCAAGTAAAATGATATCTCAAGCAATTTTTAAAAGAGCTAATTAAAAAAGGATTTAAGAAGCATAAAAAGAGAGTTGTGCAGGGTGGCACATGCTTTAATTTCAACATTCTGGGGACAGAGACAGTCTGAGTTTGAGGCCAGCCTGGCCTACAGGAGTTTCAGGGTATCCAGAGCAGTACAGTGAGACCGGGAATTTAAAAATATGAGACAGGAGTGGGCGAAAAAAAGAGCATGAAAGTGAGAGAAATATTCAGTTATTTTGGGCACTCAATTGTTAATGTATTTGAAACTAAAGGTTTAGCTTATTTTGACAATTAGTGTCATTTGTTTAATAGGCCAACTTTTATAAATACATTTAAATACATATCCACTAAAATGAGGTCTATGGTCATTATTTAATTTGCAGAAATCCTAAGTGGTAACAATTCTTTTTTTTAAAGATGAATTTTATTTTTATTTATGTGTAGGTATGTACGTGTGTGTCCACATAATACAGTATTCCTGAGGACCAGAAGAGGGTGTTGGATCTTCTTGAGCTGGAGTTAGGGGTAATTGTGAACTGTTGGAATGAGTGCTGGGAACTCAAACTCCCACTTTCTGTAAAAACAGTAAGAGCCTTTTTAAACCACTGAGCCTTCTTTCCAGCTCTAGGAATACTTTATTTATTTATTTATTTATTTATTTATTTATTTATTTATTTATTTTTGTATGTGTATGAATGTACTGTCTGCATGTAGGTTTGTGCACCCATGTCGTGCAATGCCTCGGAGGTCAGAAGAGGGTGTCGGATTCCCCTGGAACTGGAGTTAAAGATGGTTCTCATCTGCCACATGGGTGCTGGGGATCGAACCCAGGTCCTCTGCAAGAGCGGTCAGCACTCTTGTTAATTTTTTTTTTTTTATTAATTTTATTTATTTCTGTATGTGTATGAATGTACTACTGTCTGCATGCAAGTTTGTGCACCCGTGTCGTGCAATGCCGCGGAGGTCAGAAGAGGGTGTCGGATTCCCCTGGAACTGGAGTTCTCCTGGAATTGGAGTTTCAGACGGTTCTCGGCCGCCATGTGGGTGCCGGTAGTGGTAGCACTCTTAACGGCTAGGCCATCTCTCCAGCCCCAGGAATATATCTTTTAAAGATAATTTTTTCTGATGGTTACAGAAGTGGCTATTTGGCAAGTGAAAACCTATAAGCATGAAAATAAAATCTAATCATGGGTTTTATTTATCTTTATTTTTTTAAGATAATTTTAAAAATTTTATTTTTTATGTGTATGGGTGTTTGCCTGCATGTAAGGGCACCTGTATCATGTAATGCCAAGGAGGCCAGAAGAGGGTGTCAGTTCCCTTGGAGCTGGAGTTACAGACAGTTGTGGGGCCTGGGAACCAAACTTGGGTCTTCTGCAAGCCTAGTACACACTCTTATCTGCTGAGCCATCTCTCCATCCCTGGTGTGTGTGTGTGTGTGTGTGTGTGTGTGTGTGCGTGTGTGTGTTTAGTTGTTTGTTTTTGGTTTTTGAGACAGGGTTTCCCTGTAGCCCCAACTGGCCTGGAACTCACTTTATAGATCAGGCAGGTCCTACTCTCACAGAGATCAGCCTGCCTCAGCCTCCCAAGTGCTGAAATAAGGTGTGTGCTACCACACCCAGCCCTAATCACAGTTTTTAAATGTTTGAAAAGGATAAAACAAGGTCTTTTTCTAAGCCAATTTTGTTTACTTTACCAAGAACAGAACAACATTTAAGAAAATTTTTCATTATAAACAGAATCAGACATTAATTTTATCTAAAGATATTAAATTTTGACCTAAAAAGTAATCATCTTTA
This sequence comes from Rhizomys pruinosus, assembly GCA_009823505.1. Taxonomy (NCBI): domain Eukaryota; kingdom Metazoa; phylum Chordata; class Mammalia; order Rodentia; family Spalacidae; genus Rhizomys; species Rhizomys pruinosus. The sequence continues at coordinate 1,620,931 of VZQC01001441.1, read as the reverse complement.
TACTCAACTCAATTATAACCATGTTCACTTTCTTTAGTACTCACAGTAATCTTTTAACTTTATTCTCATCTATTTCCATTTTGGAACAATCTTTACCTTACCATACAAAGTCTAAAAGCATTTTCCCATCTAAAAGCATTTCTCTTTTCATTATCTTCTTTACCTAAAATACACCTTATATCTCCTCTGTATCTTTAAAAATTCAATGGATTTTCATATCTAATTTGTTTATATAGTCTTGAAACCAATTATATTTTAAATGAAACTCAATAAATCATATTTGAAATAGAGAAGTATGTACATTACATCCTGGATATCTAACAGTCATAAAGCAGAACATGGTAATCATTTTAAATACACTATGAAAGACAAATTATATTTATGATATAATCAAACACATAGGATAATTTGAAAATTTTTTTTTTGTTTGTTTTTTGTCTTTTTTTGAGACAGGGTCTCCCTGTAGCCCCAGCTGTCCTGGAATTCACTCTGTAGACCAGGCTGGCCTTGAACTCACAAAGATCCGCCTGTCTCTGCCTCCCAAGTGCTAGGATTAAAGGCGTGCGCCACCACGCCCGGCTGATAATTTGAAAATTTTAAGATGACCCTATGTATATTGGAGCAAGTTACATAGTTTTTAATTAAATTTCCTTAAAACATTATGTATACATACATATCCATTGATACACATTTATGCATATGTACACATCTTAAAAATGACAGGAATGGCAATATCAGCATGTGATCACTTTATGTAGTAGCTGTAAGGTCATATTTAGCTTTTGGAATATAAAATGGAAAAGATCACATAAGACAAATTATATAAAACCCTTAGGAACACATGGCAGCTGGCTAGCACATGTCAGCACACTGAAGTCACCCATAGATGAGGATTACATCTAACTACTGAAATAGGTTGACCTGGAACACCTGTAGCCCAGGCTGGCCTCACATACATAAATCCTTCTACCTCAGCCTCCCAAGGGCTGGGATTACAGGTGTAAACTACCACACCCAGCCTTTCCTCCTTTTTCTTTTTATTTTATTTTTCCAATGTTTTATTGACGCTCTGTGCATTTCATACAAATCAAACTACATTACAAATCAAATCTAGACCCATGCCCCCCTTCCTGCCCCCCACCCCACCCCACCAGATCTCGTGCATTCTGCCAAACATGTTTTTCATCTTTTTGTCAGTTTTTCTCAAAATTCTCGATGTAGAAGTTTACTGTTTCGAGCAGAAGTTCACCGTTTCAGACAGTTCTTTGATGCAGATTTTCTGTTGTTGTTATTTCTTCCAATATGCATCACTCCAAAATATGCACATATGCGTGCCACATATACCAAAGGCTTTAGCATCTTCAGCTCATGATTTTTTTTATTAGGCTGAAAGATGTCATATTTGAAGGCTCCTCCTTGGCAAGCCCAACCACTATCAGATCTGCCCTTGTGTTCCACACTGGGGTTTTCCCTTCCCATGGTCACCAAATGAGGTCCAGTAAGCACCACGTCCTGTCTTGATCTTCCTGTACTGGTGTCCATGATATAGCCTGGGTAGTCCAACAATGGCAATCTATACTCTGAAGAGGCTGAAACTCCAGTAGTAGCTCAGTCTACAAGTTGGATGTCTCAGCAGTCCCCATCTGGCACTGAAGGTTTGGAGGATTCTTGGAGAGACATGAGTCTTCAGTCCATATTGGAAGGTTGAAAAGCTGTGTCTTCTCACGTCTTTGAAGGATGGCAAAAGCAGTGGCAGCCACAGGGTAGCTGCACTTGCCAGTAAGACAGGCAAAACAAATGTGCTCTTTTGTCTTTTTACTAAGATCTCAAGTTTTATACCTGAAGTACAATTTCTCAGGACTTACTATTTATTTATTTCTGGTTATACTTTCCTTTTGGATGTTTAAGGCCACACAGTTAGCCCAGATTAACCAAGGTTTTTGTTTTCTCAAGGTCAGTTGAGGATCTGGTCCTCAAGAGTCACTCAGGTTTTTTTTGGGAGAGGGAGCCCTTGGCTCCTTTTGGCTTTTCAATCACCAGTTCCATCCACTCGATGACAAAGTCAGGTCTTGCTAGACCAGGCTTCCCTTTTTGAAGCATGAGCAGACTTTCCTCTTTATTGACTGGACACTGGCTGAAGTCCCATTAGTGGATCTCCAAGACCTCCCTGCACAGGAAGACTGGTGACTCACATTTGCAGGACATTTCAAGAGATGCCCCCATGCATAGTCCTCTGGGGGGGTGCAAGGAGCAAAGTTATCCCTTAAGACCCTTTGCCAAATTGGTATGGCTATTAAGTATGGTTGTTAAGCATCCAGAAAGGCTAAGTTACACCAGCCTGATACTTTTAACTACTTTATAATATTTTTGAAAATGCTTGGACAAAAGCTCAAGCAGCCTTGTATAAGAAATGCTAAGAAGCACTCCCATAAAATAAGTACTGTGGTTAGACATAATGTCATGACAAACTAGTTTTTTCCTCCTTTTTCTGAGGAACCTCTCTTTCCCAGGCACTGAGATAGAACTCAGAGCACCTTCCTGAAGGTCCACGTGATGAAGGGACACCCTTTATAGAGGGAAGGTCTTTGAAACCCTTATATGAAGTTTCTTAAGTGAGATTTTACGGAAGTTGATTTGGACTTCTGCCTCTGGAGTGAGTGTTTTATACACCTTCCCATTTCTTTTGAAGAACATATTTTGTGGCTTGGCTGACAGCTATGCTGTAGGTGGGCAGGGGAAGTGAGGGCCGGGTTGAAGCTTTGTGTCTCAGGTGTGTGGCTCCTCTAAATGAGGAGGGGAAGAGAAAGAGGTGTGGTTGAAGACATTTCTGCAGGCTAAAGAATGAGGGACTCCTTTGTGGGTTTTCTTGTGACTTGGGTTGGAAGCCAATTCCACTTTGGCAGTAAGTCAGTTGTGAAGGAGGGGCAGGGGTAGACTCACTATCCTGGAGGGGCTGGAGTTTGTGGTTTAAGACAGGTTCTCCCTGTAGCCCTGGCTGGCCTGGAACTCTGGACAGACCAGGCTGGCCTTGCTCTCTTAAGAGATCGGTCTGCCTCTGCCTCCTGAGTACTGGTATCAAAGGTGTGTGCCACAACGTCCAGAACATGATGAATTTTTGCTGGGAGAAGCTATGGCTGGCTCCTACTGCATGCAAGCCTGGAGGGGATGTGGGCAAGGCACCTCGGATGGCTGTGAGACATCGCTAATGTTCAGCCAGAGAAGAGTGAAGCAGAGTAGCAGGAGGCAGCAGTATCTGTATCTCTGGCAGTACCTGTATCTCCGGCAGTACTTGTATCTCCCGCAGTACCTGTATCTCCTGCAGTACCTGTATCTCCTGCAGGGAGAAGCTGCAGTCTCAGGCTAGCCAGAGAAAGGCTTTTCTGGAGTAGTAGAGTTTAGTAATGGGTTGGAAAGCAGCATATGACTGTCAGAGAGGAAGGCAGTTTTTAGAGAGAGAGAATAAAAGGAAGACGAACATGATGGAGCATCAGGGCTGGCACCCGTGTGGAGTGCAGTAATGGGGTGGGGCTGGTAAGGGGGACACTTGGTCAAAAAGGGGGTATGAGGCAGCCAAGGGAGGGAAGGGTAAAGCTTTGATGCAGTGGCTGGAAGTGGGTTAAATGTGGGAGGCAGGCCTGGGGAGGATGGTTTCCTTGGATTAGTTGTGGCAGGATAAAGAAGGAGAGCAGGGCGGTGGGGAGGGGTCTTCACTGCAGGGGAGGAGGTGGCAGGACAGGGGTCTTGTCTGCACGATTGAAGTCTGAGGGAAAAAGACAAATCAGGAGGGGCTCAGATTTGAGTGGAGGGGTGTCAGATTTGGGAGACAAAATGACCAAGGGCCTAGAAGTGCCAAGCCCTTGAGTCTCACACCCGTAGCCCAGTAGATCTCCTCAGCCCTTCCCCTAGGGAACTGGGAGATGGTTTCTTTGCAGATAGTCTCCATCCCATCTTCCCAGGCCTGGACTTGACCATCACCTCCCCTCTGATCTCTGTCTTGCCATTTGTTTGGTGGAGACTGAAAGCAGCGGGATCTGCACAAGCCTGAGGCCATCAGACCCCTGCATTTTCAGTTCTGGGTTTTCCAAGCTGACTTAGTGACTTGAGTCACTGGATGGTTGTTAGAGCCGCTCCATTCCCAGTGACCTTCAAGCCTGCACCTGTGTGAGGAGAGACTCAGCAAGTTGGGCTTGGGGTCTTCAACCACGGCTGGAGAATAGTCTGCTTCTCCTTTTACTTGTGTTACAATTTGGCCTCCTAATCTGATAGCTAGAGTGTGTCAATGTGTAGAGTTGTGTCCTGGGTCTGTGAAATCTGTTATTCATAGAGAATGCCTTGTCAACTTCTATCCAGTCTGTTTGGTGTATGCTGCACGGCTAGATTCCTGGTTCCCATAGAGACTGTATTAAAACATGCAGAAGCCAGGGCCCTCTAAGTTAAGTCTGTCAAGTTGGTGTGCCAGGTTGATACTGGAAGCAGTGCAGCTTCCAGAACACCAAAGGCCTTGCTCCAGCCCCACACCTTCGTTTACTGATGTCACAGTTGTGCACATATGCACTGTGGTCCAGTAGCAGTGACTAATAATTCTGGATACATTAGAATTTTAGATCATGTCAAAATCAAAACTAGGGGCTGGAGAGATAGCCTAGCGGTTAGGAGCGCCAACTGCTTTTGCAGAGGACCCGGGTTCGATCCCCAGCACCCACATGGCGGCTGAGAACTGTCTGTAACTCCAATTCCAGGAGAACTCCAGTTCCAGGGGAATCCGAGACCCTCTTCTGACCTCCGCGGCATTGCGCGACACGGGTGCACAGACTTGCATGCGGACAGTACATTCATACACATAAAAAACAAAACAAAACAAAACAAAAAACAAAATCAAAACTATGGCTCCCCTCAGAATAAGAAGTCTCCACTCTCTAATGATCACCCTGCAGGAATAGTGGGGTCTTTGAGAACAACAGAGCTTTTCTTCACTCCTGGCCACCAAAGCTGCCCTGAGCCCACAGCTTACAGATTTTTGTCTTACAAATTCAAATAAGGAAATTCATGGGCCACAGAGGATGTGTTTTAGAGATAAGTTTATTATAGAGTCTATGATGAGAAGAGGAAAAGGAGGGAGAGGTGGGGGCTACTGTATAGTAGGAGTCGTTCCAGGAAATAGGGTTCCATTGAGCTGCTAGTCTGAGGCCTTTTTAAATGACAGGTGGCAGAAATGGGGGTGAGGTGTGTGGAGGGAGACGAGCTGATCCGACTGTTCTGGTTTGGAGCCAGTGTAGCTTCTGGGCAGAGCTGCTCATCTAAGAGACAACAAATAAACAGGAGCCAGAATCTCTTCTGCCATTCCTGGCCTCCAGCAAGAAAACTCAAAACCGCTGCTTTTGGGTCCTTGCTCTACCTGACCACTCTATCTTCTGTTCTCACTACTGCAGGACTGAAGCTCTGAATCAGAACCAGGAAAACCCACAATGAGCCTTCTTTGGTTCTGGCTACAAGTATAAAACACAGGCCTTAAGTTAAAAGGAATAAGAGGCAAATAATTCTGAGGTAAATATGAGTGACCATGCCCAGAAACATGGATTTGGGCTACCTCAAATAATGTGTTCCCATGTGGAAGTAGCTCGTAATCTTTTTTTTTTTTTTTTATTTTTTTTTTTTAATTTTTTTTATTAATTTTATTTATTTCTGTATGTGTATGAATGTACTGCCTGCATGCAAGTCTGTGCACCCGTGTCGTGCAACGCCGCGGAGGTCAGAAGAGGGTCTCGGATTCCCCTGGAGCTGGAGTTCTCCTGGAATTGGAGTTTCAGACGGCTCTCGGCCGCCATGTGGGTGCTGGGGATCGAACCCGGGTCCTCTGTAAGAGCAATCGGTGCTCTTAACCGCTAGGCCATCTCTCCAGCCCGCTCGTAATCTTTTATAGTCATGAAATAGAAGCATTTATCATTGATGCAGTAAGTGGGTTCCAGCAAATGGGAGAACTCTGCTGTAGGTCTCAGACACTATCTGTGCTGGACAGCTTTACTGTCAACTTGACACACCTGGGTTGAGGAAGCCTCAATTAGGGAATTTCCTCCATTGGGCTGGACTGTGGCTACATCTGTGGAGAATTGTCCTGATTGTTGAGCCATGTAGGAGGGCCCAGCTCATTGTGGGCAGTGCCACCCCTGGGCAGGTTGTTCTGTACTGTACTGTACAGAAAGCAGGCTGAACATGGGCCAGGGGAGCAAGCCAGTAAACAGCATTCCCCCATGGCTTGTGCTTCAGCTCCTACCTCCAGGTTCCTGCCCTGAGTTCCTACCTTGGGCTCCCTCAGTGATGAACTGTGACCTGGCAGATGTGAGCTAAATAAAGCCTTTTCTCCCCAAGTTGGTATTGGTCAGAGTGTTTTGTCACAGCAAGTGAAAAGAAACTAGAACACTATCCGATGACATCTTGGTTTTTGGGTTGGTGGCTGCTACTGGTCTATTAAGTTAATCCACTCTATGGGTTTTAACTGATAGTTGAGAGGCCGTTAGGTCAGACACAGGTGGGCAATGAATGGCCCCTCAGGGAGCTAGAAACAGCCGGAAATAATTTTGGCTCTGGAAATGCAACATTCTGACTGTACAATCACAAAGTTCTAAGCAGCCAGTCACCCTTGTAGAATCTTCAACATTGATTTTTTTCCTGGCAACTTTCTGGGAAGATACTCTATTCTCAACTCCTTCAGTTAGTTGTCAGAGGCCATGTGAGCTACTAGGAGAGGCAGGCTCACACTCAAAACCCAGGCTGTCCATTTCTGCTGTGACACCCACGCCACCACTCACAGTCCTGGCGGCGAGGCCCTCTGGTGCTCTGCTGTGTCCTGCTCAGGTCACATGGATTGGAGAAGAGGGTGGGACAAAGGTGTTTCTGAGACCCTGCTCCACCATGGCACAGCCCTCTGGCCTGTGGCCGTAACTCTGCTGCCACCACACCTCCAGGTCAGGAGCTCTGAGGTGTGGCTGTCCCAGGGCCACCCCCACCCTGAGCCAGTTCCTACCTTGAGGGTCCTGCCACCTCCCTCTGTCCCATTCCTTTGCACTCAAGGCCTCACAAACAGCTCTGGTCTCTTGACAGTCTACTTCTCCGGCACCCTGACATGCTCCTTCCTGCTTCCCTCCTCCTCTCTCTTGGCCGGGGCATCTTTTCTGGGTACAATTCCCTTCCCAGGACCTATCCTTGTAGGGCCTGGACTACTTTCGAGAGTCAAAGGCTTCCCTCTTTTCTTTTTTCCCCCTCTGTTTCTGGCAGTGTCTCACTCTGGTCCAGGCTGACCTGTAGCCCAGGTTGCCCCCCACACCTGCCCTCAGCAAGCCTTCTACCCCAGCCTCCCAAGGGCTGGATTACAGGCGTGAACCACCATGTCCGGCCTTTCCTCCATTTTCTGAGGAATGTCTTTCCCAGGCACTGAGATAGAACTCAGAGCGCCTTCCTGAAGGTCCATGTGAGGAGGGGACACCCTTTATTTAAATATTTCAAGAGAGCTTGCCAGCTCACAGGGAACTCAGCAGACTCAGGAAGAGATTCCTCAGGGAAACATCTTTACTGAGGCTGAGACTTCCACAGGGACTGCAGCTATTCCTGGACTGTTGGGTCCTGAGCACGTGCAGCAAGGAACGGAGACTGGCCTTCCTTGGAGCAGCTAGGCAGGAGCGGTCAGCAGGATGTAATCCTGTGAACACAGTGAGTCTCTCCGTCACCTCCACTTCCCACCACACCTGCTCTGCCTGGCTGCTCCTGACACTGCAGAGAGGCCCACACCTATGTCCACAGGACACTAAGAAAGAAGAGGCAGGGACTGACTGGACAAGGGATGGAGCAGGGAAAGGGGGAGCTTTGGGAGAGATACACGAGGCTCAGGAGCATCATGGGAGAACCCCTGTACCTACCTGGGAGAAGTCCATCTGGGCCTGGCTGAAGGAGATGCCCTTGATGTTGGGCAGTGGAAGGCTCTGTTCTCTGAGCCACTCTGCAAAAGGAAGACTGGAGCTAGGGCCTGGTGGGCAGGGCTGTCTGTACAGGCAGGTCAGGCCTGCTGTGCACTGCCTGCTCAATAGCTGGGAACTAAGAAGCTGTGGACAGGTGTTCTTCTCAGCCCCTTGCTGTGGGAGCTTCCACGTCCTCATCAGGCAGTCCTGAAGAGCATGCGGCCCGGAGTAAGCGGACTCTGCATGGCTGTCCAATGTTCTGATGACTCAACATGACCTTCTCATCCACGGATGCATTGGGCCACATTCAGAGCTACCCTGGGATGCAGGTGCCCTGGGCGCTGCAGGGTGGACACGTGATATTCTCCTGGCCCTCCACACCTTCATCAGCACCTGCCTAAAGAAACATTCTTCTCCAATATGTCTTGGACCTGTGAACACAAAGCCAGGAAGCTATCCTGAGTGGCATTTTAAGGAAGATTCAGTGTGTTCTTGTGAATCTGCTCAGGAAATATCTTCTCTAACTGAGATGCAGCTATAATGCACTGCACTGAGAATCCCTAACATGTCAATAGAAATGAAACATCCCCAAACTGGATCAGGAAGGTGTCAGAATCAATGGAAAATTTAACCTGAAAAACACTAGAAATTTAGTTCTGTTAATAAGACAATAACCACCAGATACATCGGAGAAGGCAGATATTCATAAATACACTTATTTACCAGACAGCTAAGATATAATCCTTAAATCAGACTAGGTAAACTGGCAGATTTGGAGAACTGGTCAATTTACAGTTAGAGCTTCCGGCAACCAAAAATTTGCCTGGTTGATTTCCAGTAAACCAAGCTGCCAAGGTTTGACCTTGAGGACCTGACACAGCTTCCTCCTTCACCAACCACTGTGCCGACCAGTCCTGCTCCACCCCATCCCTTGCTGGCCCAGTGGTCACCCAGAGAGAGGTCATGGGGTGACAAAAGAAATATGCTTCTGGCTTCTCATCTGTCCTGGGACCTTGAAGGGTCCTGACTGAGGACCCTCATCCCTGACCTCTCTCCATGTGGACTACCCTCATCCCTGACCTCTCTCCATGTGGACTGTCCTCATCCCTGACCTCTCTCCATGTGGACTGCCCTCATCCCTGACCTCCCTCCATGTGGACTGCCCTCATCCCTGACCTCCCTCCATGTGGACTGCCCTCATCCCTGACCTCCCTCCATGTGGACTGCCCTCATCCCTGACCTCCCTCCATTCGGATGGCCGAGCCCCCTCCTTGCCAACTCTTGTCCATGGTTGTTTCTGCAGGCAGCCCTCCTGGGTCCCCCCAGAGCTCTTGCCCTGCCCTGTTCTCCAGGGCAGAGGCTCTAGGCTGGGGCACAGTGTGAGCAGCACCTCTGGTGTTGAGCAGGATCCTGGCCTGATGTTCAGTGCTCACATGAGCGCAGAGGTTTCTGGGGCCTGGCCCCAGCTCTGGGTTGTTTCCTGACTCTTCTGGTACCTTGGATGCTACAGGGTGTGACAGGCAGGCATTGTGGTGGGCACAACAAAGGTGTGCCCTACCTCCCCAGAGGGTGAGCAGGTGGCACCCTTGCCTGCCTGGCGTGTCTGGCTGCCCTCCTGGACCTTCTACTGCCACCCTCTTCTGTCCCCAGTTAGTCTCCCTTCTTGAACAGATTTGCACACTTCATGCCTAGAAGCTTCTCTGGCCTTCACAGATCTCAGAGCAGAAGCCAGACCCTGCATCCTGCCGATCATTTGAGGCCCGGCCTACTTCTCAAGGTGGCTGTTCTCCCCACCTGGCTCAGAGCACAAAGAGTCCCAATGAAGAATACCGCAAGTCAGGGTTCCCGGCTTGGCTGGTGACCTGAGGCAAGTCACCTAACCTCTATGGCTCTGTGGAGTGTCCCACCTGAATGAAGAGGCCCAGCCAGGTAATTCCTCAGGGGGTAGCAGGACTGGGCTGTTTATGCTGTCTGTATTTCCTGGGTGCTGCTGATGTGAGACAATAGAAAGGATGCTAGGGAAACAATGAGAAACAGGGGACCCTTTTCCTTGGGCCAGGCTGGGAAGCTGAGTCCTGGCTCACCTCCCCAGCTGTCTACGCTCCTTTGTCTCAGTGTCTGAGAGCCCCAAGGTGAGACAAGGAGTTCTGGCAAATTCCAGGTTCCTGATATCTAGAGGCAGGGGTGGTATCCTGTGACACCAAGCTTCCAGCCTCTCTACAAATTCCAGCACCCACTCTGCTGACGATGTGAGCAGTGTGACTTTAGCTGACTGCTCACCTCAGCCCATCTGGGTGTTCTACTTGAGCCCATTGGCTGCTGGCTCTGCAGTGTTGGGGCCGAGTGGGCCCTCCCCTGTGAGACACCCCTTGGTTGTGACTTTGCATCCGCCCTGGAGTCAGCACTGCCTCCTGTCTTCCTGGGGCCGTTCTTGGCCCAGGCAGCAGGCAGCTGAGTGTAGGCCCTGTGGACAGGTCAGTGCTGCTCCAACATGGTGCTGTGATGTGTGGCCCAACAGTGAGGCAGGGTGGACTCACTGTTGTGGTAAGGCAGGAACGTCCTCTTCAGGAGCTCAGGAGCAGGCTCTTCAGATGCTCTTCCTGCAAGTGGACAGAGCAGGAAGCTCACTTCTAACGACTCAGCAGGCTCGCCAACAATGGCGGGTGCTAGTGCTGGTGGACGGATGCCCCAGGTTCTGGGGAAGTCCTGGAGGCAGCACTTTTTTTTTTTTTTTTTTTTTGTACTTTGAGTCAGGGTCTCCCTTTAGTCCCAGCTGGCCTGGAGCTGGGTTTGTAGACCAGACTGGCCTTGAACTCACAGAGATCTGCCTGCCTCTGCCTCCTCAGTGCTGGGATTAAAGGTGTGCACCACCATGCCTGGCACCACTTTTTACTTTTTAGTAGACAAGGTCTTGCTCTGTATCCCAGCTGCCTGCGGATGCCATCCTCCTGCCTCAGCCTCCTGAGTGCTGGGGTGACAGGTGTATCCCACCACACCTATCCAGATGACACTTTGAAGGATGTTGGAGCCAGTTGGGCAGAGTAGTGAAGGGATGGGGGCTCAGTGAGGGGCTGAAAAGGAGATACCCCACAGATGCTTTTCTGCAGGACAGCCCTGGGAAGGAGGTGGCTGTGGGAGCCCAGGGCCACAGCTCCACTGGTACTGACTCTGGGTTGGCCTGCGCTCCCTCTCGTGCTGTGAGCTGCTGACACTGGGGCAGGTGGAGACCACAAGCCCCTCACCCCTAGCAGGTTTCAAGTTTTTTTTTTTTTAATCGGGACTGTCCTGACCCATCTGGACAGACGGAAAGACTCCTTCAGATCTTCCTGTTTATTTGTTGAAAGATTGTTATTACTATGTCACATCTGACTTGTCCCTGCTGTGGGTGGCTTACATAGTATGTAAGTTGTCTGACCACGCATGTACTCTGGTCTGATGAAGGCCCTGTGATGCTGTCACAGAAGACATCAGTGACCTAAGAAAAGAGGCTTAGTGCCTTCAACTCCGGGATTCTGTGAAATGGAAGAGTGTGGTGGGACAGAGATGGTGACGGTCTGTGGGGTGGCGGCGTGCGTGCATGTGCAAAGCCTGTTCCAGCCTCTCTCTCTCGGAACTGTTTCCTAGTGCATGCTGTCGCCCGGATTTCCCACATACACCTTGCACCCTTTCTCTGAAAGGGTTGGAGACTGTGACACACAGGCCAGCAGAGAGGAGAGAGGTGGGAAGGGGAGTTATTGTGACAGGCCTCCCTCTTCCCAGGTAGGAGCAGGATCCACCCCTGGGACAGAGGCCACCGCTGCAATGACAGGGAGTTGTACTCAGAGACCCAGGACCACAGCCATACTGCAAGCACTTTGTGCTCAGCCTGGAGGGCAAGATGGGCCCATCTTGGACACCTGCCTTCCTCCTTCCCCATCTCTGCTCTGTCAGGGACTCCTGTTAGCTAGCACCACCTTCCAAACCCCAGTTCCTGATGACTCCTGTCTGCCAGCTGCCACCACCTCCCCGGAGCCTTGTCCCCACTTGGCCACATCCCTGCTGGCCTCGCTGCTTGCTCTTAGTGATGCTTCTCCTCTGCTCAGATTCCCAGCAGGATTTCCTTCTCGTTCCAAGGAAAGCTCACCCTTCGTATGGACCTGCCCTGCTTGTCTCTTGGTGTCCAGTACTCTGCTCCAGCACCCTGGCTCTTCCCTGAGGAAGTGGGGCACACTGAGCTTTGGACCTGTGCTCTCCTTGTCCCTAGCATCTCTAGTCTCCCTAACTCCCCTCTGAGTCTTTCTTAAAATGACTGTCTGTCTCTCACTTGTATAATAGGGAAAAAAAAGAAAAAAAAAATGACTGTCTTTCATCTTACCATGGCCCTCAGACTCTGTTCTAATGTTGCTGGGCCCCATGCCTGACCAGGTTCCTCTCTCTCTGGTGCTACGATCTGCCTCTATGCTGTAGGATTTGATTTGCTGTGGTTTCTGTGTGCTTCTGACCGCATCCCACCAGCATGTGGACTGCAAGGGTGAGGACCTTCCAGTGGTTCCCTGATCATAGTAACTCAGTATGTTATATCTATGAAAGAATGAAATGGACAAATCTGAGTCCCGAAGCCTCTGCCCATCCCAGTAGGCATGGGGGGCTCCAGAGTGAGAAGAGATTAGGGCCAGACTGAGACAGAAGCTTTCAACGCTACATCATCTTGGAACTGCCTACACTGTGTGCTCATGGGTCTTAGGATGCAAGGTCAAGGTTGAAGGAAGGGACTCATCTGCTTCTTTTTTTTTAATTTTTTTTTAAATTTTATTTCTGTATGTATATGAATGTACTGTCTGCATGCAAGTTTGTGCACCCATGTCGTGCAGTGCCGCAGAGGTCAGAAGAGGGCTTCGGATTCCCCTGGAACTGGAGTTCTCCTGGAATTGGAGTTTCAGACGGTTCTCAGCCACCATGTGGGTGCTGGGGATCGAACCCGGGTCCTCCGTAAGAGCGGTCTGCGCTCTTAACCGCTAGGCCATCTCTCCAGCCCTCACCTGCTTCTTAAAGATGCGGTGGTCAGGGCCCAGGGTAATGATGGCACTGCCAGAGAGAAGGGGTGACTGGGTGAGCTGGAGGTCACGGCACCTGCCCTCCCTCTGCTGGGAGCAGGGTGACTGGGTGAGCTGGAGGTCACGGCACCTGCCCTCCCTCTGCTGGGAGCAGGGTAGCTGGGTGAGCTGGAGGTCACGGCACCTGCCCTCCCTCTGCTGGGAGCAGGGTGACTGGGTGAGCTGGAGGTCACGGCGCCTGCCCTCCCTCTGCTGGGAGCAGGGTGACTGGGTGAGCTGGAGGTCACGGCACCTGCCCTCCCTCTGCTGGGAGCAGGGTGACTGGGTGAGCTGGAGGTCACGGCGCCTGCCCTCCCTCTGCTGGGAGCAGGGTGACTGGGTGAGCTGGAGGTCACGGCACCTGCCCTCCCTCTGCTGGGAGCAGGGTGACTGGGTGAGCTGGAGGTCACGGCGCCTGCCCTCCCTCTGCTGGGAGCAGGGTGACTGGGTGAGCTGGAGGTCACGGCACCTGCCCTCCCTCTGCTGGGAGCAGGGTGACTGGGTGAGCTGGAGGTCACGGCGCCTGCCCTCCCTCTGCTGGGAGCAGGGTGACTGGGTGAGCTGGAGGTCACGGCACCTGCCCTCCCTCTGCTGGGAGCAGGGTGACTGGGTGAGCTGGAGGTCACGGCGCCTGCCCTCCCTCTGCTGGGAGCAGGGTGACTGGGTGAGCTGGAGGTCACGGCACCTGCCCTCCCTCTGCTGGGAGCAGGGTGACTGGGTGAGCTGGAGGTCACGGCGCCTGCCCTCCCTCTGCTGGGAGCAGGGTAGCTGGGTGAGCTGGAGGTCACGGCACCTGCCCTCCCTCTGCTGGGAGCAGGGTGACTGGGTGAGCTGGAGGTCACGGCACCTGCCCTCCCTCTGCTGGGAGCAGGGTGACTGGGTGAGCTGGAGGTCACGGCACCTGCCCTCCCTCTGCTGGGAGCAGGGTGACTGGGTGAGCTGGAGGTCACGGCACCTGCCCTCCCTCTGCTGGGAGCAGGGTAGCTGGGTGAGCTGGAGGTCACGGCACCTGCCCTCCCTCTGCCCGACCCTAGCCCCCTGAGCCTGCGTTCAGAGCTGGCCTCTCTCCTCTGCTCCTCACCCTGTACTCATGACTGTCTTCCCCACGTGGCACCTGTGGGAAGGAACACTGGTGGGCCTGGACACCTCTGGAGGGCAGGAGAGGCCAGGGCTGAACCTGAGATATGGCTCAGCTCAGTGGAAAGATAGCTTTGCCCTGGAATCACCACTGCTAGAAGGCAGCGGGCCTCGTGACTGTGCAGATGGTGCTGGGATGACCCGGGGCCCACACTAGCCAAGGGCTCTCCTGCTAGGAACAGTCTCAGCTGACCTGCTTTGTTTTTGTTTTCTTAGAGGAGGCCTTGTGTTTTCCAAGCTAGTCTCAAGTTCCTTGGCTCATGACCCCTCTCCCTCAGTTTCTTGAATACCTGTGGCTGCAGCATGTGCTGCCACAGGGCTTCCCTTGACTTTGCAGGATATTGGTGGGTCTTCGTCATCCTCATGTGCATACATAGGCCTTTTCACTACCAATGGGAGGATGGCTCATTTCTCAGTCATAAAATCATGCCTTCTCAGACCCAAGGACCCTGTTTTACCCTTGGGATGCCACCCAGCCAGCCTATGGTGGGGTCAGCCTTCTGCCCCTTGTCTGAGGCACTTTCTAATTGTGAGACCTGTGACGTGAGAAAGAGGACTTCGAGGAGTCTGAGCTGTTGGAGCTCTGAGGAATTCTTCTAGCTTCAATCCCCATCTTGGGACTAGATGACAGGCCAGCTGGGCTGGTCAGGAGCTGCTTGGTTCCGGCTTCCCCTAGCTTTGTAGCCACACCCAGGGTCATCGGTCCAAAGTCCGAACTCCATGCCACAGAGGCACTTGGTGAGGTTCTGGAAGTCAAAGCCCTTGGTAGCTAAGGAGGTCCTTAGGGAGCATCCCAGGGGAGCTTGGGCACTTGTGTAGTGTGTGACTGTCTCAGCAGTAGGCATGTCTGCCCATGTGAAGGCTGTTAGTAGATGCAGATGAGACTGGTCAGGCCCTCCTATCACACTGCCCTTGGTCAGCAGACCCTGGTGGGGCCTTTGCTGTGGGTCCAGGACCCTGAGGGTCAATCTCTGTATAGTCTCGCTCACCCAGGCCACTGCATCAGAGGAAGTGTTGTTGGTCCCAGACAGCATCAGGAAGCCCCGCTGGATCACCGTGGCCCTGTAGCCATCAAGGTGGACAACAGTGGTATCCGGAGTACTGATGACCAGTCCAAGGCTCCCTCTGGACTTATTAGAAGGCTGAATGAGGTTAAAGCAGAGAGGGTGGAAGGAGGGTCAGAAGGTGGTTTTCTCCTGTCCCAGCTTGGAGGGCTGAGAACAAGACCACCTTAGGAGGCAGGGGTCTGAGTTTTCTTCTGGCTCTAAAACTTGCTGTGTGGCCTTGGGGAGGTCACTTGCTCTGCCTGAACTTCTCTGAGGTGAGATTACATCCCCTTTTGTCCTGGGCATGCACAGAAGGCAGCAGCATTGCTTTGGGGAGGCAGGGTCCCCGCACTCCCAGTAACAGCTGTGCCACACCGTAAAGTTGTGTGGAGTAAACGAGTTAAGTTATACTGTGCTTAGGAAAGGAGTTAGCACCTGGTAATGCTATACATCCTTCTCTGCTCTGTGCCCACTGTTAGAATTGTCCATGTGGTGGACACTGAAGCCCTTTGGAAAGGGCAGTGACTTCAGATTTAGAGTCAGGGATTGAGCCCAAGTCTGGGTTCTTCATTTACTTAGCAGTGTGAGCTTGGACAAGAACCTTCAGCTTGTTGAGCCCTGTCTTGCTATTATATAGGTGGGCCCAACAGGGTGTGGCATTCCTGATAGTGAACGGTGATAACAGCCCACAGTCACAGTCACAGTCAGTGCCTGGCTTGTTCCCTCTCAGTGCACCCTCGCTGTAGTACATGAAGGGGTCATTGATTTCTGGCATCAAAAACAGAAAAATGGAGCATTTCTTTCAGGCCAGCCTGCCTGGCCAGGTGCTGGAGGAGGAGCAGGTACTGCACCCACCTCTGGCCCAGGCTGCGGTGCGCTCAGTGACAACAGCTGCCAGAGGTCAGCATCCTAGAAAGACAAAGGCTGTGTTAGCTTCAGAATCCCGCAGTGGGTTCTGAGGAATTGGGGGCTCATCAGAGTTCAATGAGATACACGGCACTGCTTTATTTTCTGCCTGCACGGGAGGAGCTGTGTGTCAGGCTGCCCAGGTCTTGATAATTTTTCTCCCAACATTCTTTTTTTTTTTTTGGTCTTTTTGAGACAGGGTCTTCCTGTAGCCCNAGACCAAAAAAAAACAAAAAAAAAAAAGGAAGCTCGGCTGACGTGCGAAGCTCCCAACGAGCCGTCCGGGAGCGGCGGCCGGAGGGGAGAGTAGGAGGGGAGCTGAGAGCAGTGGGAGGGGGGGAGGGAAGCCAGGGCGGCAGCAAGGAGCCCGCCACCTGAAGCGCAAAACGGGTAAGGGGGGTGTAGTGGATTGGAAAGGGAGGGGAGGAAGAAGACAGGAGGGCGGGAGTAGGGGGAAAGGGGGGCAAGGGAGGAGGATATAAATAAGGGTGGGGTGCAAACGTGGGAAAGTGAAAAATGGAGTGGACACCAAGGAAAGGGGAAGGAGGGAAGGGGGAGGGGAGGGAAAAGGTAGGGAGGATGGAAAGGAAGGAGTGAATAGGGAGGTGGGGGTAGAGGAGGGGGAGACAGGGGGAAGAGGAACGGAAAACCGGGGGGGTGAGGACGTCTGAACCAGGAGGAAACGGGGGGGAGGGAGGAAGGATGGAGGGAAAGGAGGAGGCGGGGAGAGGCGGGAGGAAACAAAGGAGGAAGGGTGAAAACGGAACGGGGGGATAGGGTGGGGGATGAAGGGGAGGAACGAGCGGGGAGGCAAAGGAGGGGAGGGGGTACGGAGGGAGGAGGAAAAAGGAGGGGGAAAGTCAGGGGGGGGGAGGGGGTTGAGGGGGAGGGAGGACAGGAGGAAGGTAAAAGTGGGAGGGAGGGGAAAAAAGGGGGGGGGGGTTTGGGGGTGGGGTGGGAGGAGGAGGAGAGGAGATATGAAGGGGGAGCCTAATGGAGGCAGAATGCTGAGGGGAGGGGAGGGGTAGGAAGAGAAGAAGCAGTGTGATGGGGGGGACAGGAGGGGGAGGGGGGGTGGGACAGGCACCGGAAGGAGGAGGAGGGCAGAAGGAGGAGGAAGGGTGGGGGGTGGGGGAGGGGGTGGAAGGTGGGGGAGGAACTGGGGGGGGAAGGAGGGGGGGGGACAAGCGGAGAGGGACGGAGGGGAAAGGAAAGAAGGGGAGGGGGAAAGGAAGAGGGAAAATAAGGGGGGAGGGGGGTGGGAGGCGGATAGGGGGAAGGAGGGGAGGAGCAGTGAGAAAGGGAAGAGGGGTGGGGGGGGAGGAGGGGGTATGAGGGGGGGAAAAGGAAGGAAGGTGGAGGGAGGGACGGGGAACGGCGGGGGAAAGAGAGATGAGGGAAAGAGAGGGAGGGAATAAGGGAAGGAGGAAAGGAAGAAAAAAAAAAAGGGTAGGTCACAGGAGGAGGGGGGGCGGTGCGGAGGAAGTGAGGAGGCAGGAAAGCAGGGGGACTGAGGGGACAGGGGGGGGGGAGGCGGAAAGGTAGGAGGAAGGAAAAGGAAGGAAACTAAACTCTGGGGGGCGGCAAAGGAAGGCGAAATAAAGGAAAAAGGAAGGGGTGGAACAGTTACGAGGAGGAAAGGAAGGGACAAAGGAAAAGCGCAGTGAGGAGCCGGAAGGGAAGGGAAGGTAGGGGAGGAAAGGGGGGGATGGGGATGTGGGGGGAATGAAGGGAGAGTTCGAGGGAGGGGCGAGGGAGGGGAGGGGGGGCAAGAGGGAGGGGGGGAAATGGGAGGAAGAGTGAAGGGAGGGGGGAGGGGAAAAAACGGTGGAGAATGGAAGGGGAAAATAAGGTGGGGGGAGGGAATAGGGGGGAAAACTGGACAGGAAAAGTGGGGGGGTGTACGGGAAAGGAAAGAGAGGTGAAGGGGAGGAGAAAGGCACGGGGAGGGGGAAAGGTGAATAGGGAGGAAGGAAAAGGGGCAGCATGAGGAATGTGGGGAGGAAAGGGGGTGAGGAGAGGTGGGAGGAGGAGGTGGAGGGAGGGGGTAGGGGGCAACATGGGGACAAGGATATAAGAGAGGGTGATGGAGGGGGAAGGAGGGAGGGGGGGTGCATTCAGAGAGACCAGAAAGACCAATAAAACCAACAGGAGCAGGAGTCTGCCCAGTGGAAGAAAAAGAAGAAGAAAAAGGGGGGGGGGGGGCCTGGGGAGGGGAGGAAAGGGTCGGGGCAAGGAAGGTGGAAGGGGAGGAGGGGGGGAGGAGGGACACGGAGGCCGGAGGGGGCTCAAGGGTGTGAGAGGGGTCGGATGGAAGGAATGGGGAAAGAGCGGGGCACTAAGGAGGACTGAAACTAATGGGAAAGCAAAGAAGACAGGTGGGGGTATCTGGGGGGGGGTGAGGGAGGAGTGTGGGTTTGCAAAAAGCGGATGGGGGGGAGGGAAGGTAGGTGAGTGAGTGGCAGGTGGAGGACAGGAGGGAAAAAAGGAGGGCGAAGAGGGCGTGGGGAAAGGAGGACTAACGAAAAAATCGGGCGGGATGAGATCTGGGGGGGACAGGGCGTGAATTGCGGGCGGGAAAACTGGGGGGGGGAAGATGTGCGTAGGAAGTAAGCACGTGCTTAAGGTAACAGTTTGGGCTGGGAGTGTTGAAGGGGGATTGGGGCGGAGGAGGAGTACAGGGTGAGGAGGAAAGGGCTGGTGCGGTGGGTAACCCCATGGAGGGGCGTGGCAAATTCGGACGGGAAGGAGTTATGAAGTGAAGGAGGGCAGGTAAATCGTGGAAAAGGGCTGGGATGGAGGGGAGGTAACTGGAAAGGAAACATTAAACAAAGGAGGAGGAGGTGTAGAGGGCTGAAAGGGATTGAATTAAAGAGGGGAAGGAAACGTAGGTTGGGGTTGTGAAGGAAAACACCAAGTCAATGATTTGTATTAAATTAAAAGGTTAAAGGCTGAGTGGTCATGGTTGAGAGGAAGTGCGGAGGTAGGGGTTGATACTTGGGGGTTAAAAAATTGACGACCAATGAGGAATGAAAAATTGTAGTGGCCAAGCCACCAGTAAAACGCGCGGATAAGTAGGCCGGAGGGGAAAGTGAGGAGTGAGGGAAATGTGCTGGTGGGCTGGAAGGGGGAGGCGTACCGGGGCAGGTTTAATTTTAGAAGAGGTAAGTGTTATGTTCTTTCTTCTTAATGTGTTTGACTTCTTTACTTGGCGGTTAAACGAATGAATATTTGATAATGAAAGTTGTTAGGGAAAACACTTTGAATGAGTTGTGCTCTATTTCCGTCTTTTTGTCTTTAAACCACAAGTATGGGGTTTTGCATAATTTGAGAAGTGTGAAGCCGCGGGACTGGAATATCTCACCCCACATTTTTGTCAAGGAAACATGTTTAAAAAGTTCCGTAACAGGGAAAAGTAAAAAGTTAGGCTTGAAAAAGGCCTGGGTTAGTAACGTAATGCTTGTGTGGTGATTATTATATTGCAACGTTTTGAGGAATGAGGAATTTTGGATGTTTAACTGTTTAATTGTGAACTGGGATAGGAGTAAATTACTCTCTGAAACACCCTATTTCTTTCTTCTTCCTTATTTATTTTAACCTTATTTATTGTTTGCGTATTTTTATTAACATTTTATGTTTTATACTTATTGTAAATCTATTTATAAATTATTTCTTCTTATATTGAATTTTTTAAAGTAAAGTATTTACCCCTATCAAATCTTTGACCCACCCTTTTTTTCTTTTCCCAAATTTTTATTTTTATATTATTGTTTTATTTACTACTTTTTTTGTCTTAACTTTTTTTTTTTTCCTTCTTTCATTGCTAAACTCTCTCCTTCTTCCTCTGCTCATTCACATAAACTTTCTTCTTCACTTCCTTTCATCTGTTGAAATCTCCTTAAATGTTTTACTTTCCTTTATTCCTTTCCTTTGCTATCTCCTTTTTTTCTTTTCCATTGTCTCCACATTCCCCTCTCTCGTGCTTTCCAACCCGATACTTCCCTTACTCCTTTACATTTTTTGAACTTTATTTCTTTTTATTTTTTTTACCTTACTTCCCGGTTGTCCCCTGTTCGATTGTCTTCCTTCTCCCTTCACTCTTTCATTTTCACTTTCCGTTTATATTCCGTTACCTTCTTTTATTTTCATTAAAAATTCTATTACATTTCATTGATTCAATTATTTTAAATAGTTTAGCGTCTTTTTAATTAAAGGTTTTTGTTGTTGCACCATATTCAATTATTTTACTTTATATTAACTTTTCTATTGGTCTTCAATTAGTTTAGCACCCCCATCATTCTTACTTCCTGTGGAACATGATATCAGTTTATTTTCCTTCAGATTGTTTATTGTTTTAGCCAACTTTTACGATTCTTCATTCAATTTTTTTATACAGAGTGATACACCATCTCCGTTGCTTCTCCTTCCACTATTCGTCGGTGATACTGATCTATTGATTCCAATTCGCTTTCACTTCCACCTTATTCCTTTTTCCCCCCTTTTTTTTTCTTATCCACCTTTTTTTTTTTCTTCATCTTTTTTTTTTTTTTTTTTTTTTTTTTTTTTTTTTTTTTTTTTTTACTTTCTTTGTTATTTTGAGACAGGGTCTCCCTGTAGCCCCAGCTGTCCTGGAACTCACTCTGTAGACCAGGCTGGCCTTGAACTCACAAAGATCCACCTGCCTCTGGCTCTTGAGTGCTAGGATTAAAGGCGTGCGCCACCACTCCTGGCCAGCCTGACTTCTTACATAGTGAGTTCTAGACCAGCCAGGACTATATAGTGAGACCTTATCTAAAATTTTTTTAAATTTTTGTATGTGTATGAATGTACTGTCTGCATGTAGGTTTGTGCACCTGTGTCGTGCAATGCCGTGGAGGTCAGAAGAGGGTGTCGGATTCCCCTGGAACTGGAGTTCTCCTGGAATTGGAGTTAAAGACGGTTCTCAGCCGCCATGTGGGTGCTGGGGATCGAACCTGGATCCTCTGCAACAGCAGTTGGTGCATCTTCCTCTACGCAGTGTGAACGCAGTCTGGTTAATCCTGCCAGTTCCTTGGTAGTGGCCCAGGAATTAACTTTGCCTCTCACTCTATAGCAAGTGAGGGTGTAAAACACCTTGACACATGCACTCTTGCCCACCTATGTAAGACTTTCTTTAGACGAGGAACCACAGAGCTCATTTCTAACTGTCTCAGAGCTGTCACACCTTGTAGGATGGAGGGTGCCGCAGTAAAGGTCAGGAGACCTGAGTGTAGTCCTGGTCCCACATGCTGGGTGACTTTGAACAAGTCAATTTCCAAGTCTGGCCATCTGTTTGTATACAATATTTAAATTACTTTAAAAATATGAAATGAAGTTTCAGGATGTAGCACATTCCATTTGTGGCATTAATAACTTCTAATAAACTCTTTACTTTGTGTCCTCTTGAACCCCTCCCTCCCAAAACTTTTGTTTATCAGACTATTTTCTTATTCCGTGTTATATCCCCCACCAGACTTTGAGCTCTGTGTGCGTAGGGCCTGGCCCACAGCAGGCCTTCATAAGTATCCACAGCATAAACGAATGGGTACTTGTAACGAAGAAAAAAACAAAGGGGTGTGAGTATTCTTCTTCTCACGTGCTGGGGCTCCTGTGCTGGATTCTGAAGGACACATGTGAGCTCCATTTGGGTCAGACTGTCCAAGTCCATAAGAGGGAAGTGACTTTGGCTACCTGGACCTTTCTGTCCCTTCTCATTCCCTTCCCTCAGGCACTCACCGTGGAGTCCTGGGGGTGCAGGTGAAGCTCTTGGCTGGTGTAGAGGCAGACAGGATGTCATTGTAGATCTCTAGCTAAAAGGCCATGTCTGCCATGCTGTCCTGGGTAATCCTGGGAGGGGTGGGAGAGCCACATGCTCTGGCCTTGGAGCCACCTGTCCTGGGCCACAGGGAGTAACAAGCTTCAGGGAAAGGACAGAGAAGAAAGTCAGTGGGGGCAGCTGCCCTGTGGACACCCAGGCACAGTAGGGGCAGCTGCCCTGTGGACAGCCAGTCACAGCTCCCCATGCAGACACAGTGGGGGCAGCTGCCCTGTGGACACCCAGTCACAGCTCCCATGGGACAGGCACTGTGGGGGCAGCTGCCCTGTGGACACCCAGTCACAGTTCCCCATGGGACAGACACAGTGGGGGCAGCTGCCCTGTGGACACCCAGTCACAGCCCCCATGCGGACAGACATAGTGGGGGCAGCTGCCCTGTGGACACCCAGTCACAGCTCCCATGGGACAGGCACAGTGGGGGCAGCTGCCCTGTGGACACCCAGTCACAGCTCCCATGGGACAGGCACAGTGGGGGCGGCTGCCCTGTGGACACCCAGTCACAGCCCCCATGCGGACAGACACAGTGGGGGCGGCTGCCCTGTGGACACCCAGTCACAGTTCCCATGGGACAGACACAGTGGGGGCAGCTGCCCTGTGGATACCCAGTCACAGCTCCCATGGGACAGGCACAAGTGCATCCGAATCACCCAGCGGCACCCACAGATGGGAGTCGTTATGGCCACCATCTGGCAACAAGGAAACTGAGGCTCAGAAAGCTGCAAAGTTCACTCAAAATCCATGGCCTGGAGAGATGGCCTAGCGGTTAAGAGTGCTGACTGCTCTTGCAGAGGACCTGGGTTCGATCCCCAGCACCCACATGGTGGCTGAGAACCGTCTTTAACTCCAGTTCCAGGGGAATCTGACACCCTCTTCTGACCTCCACGGCATTGCACGACACGGGTGCACAAACCTACATGCAGACAGTACATTCATACACATACAAAAAAATCCTATATAAGGAAAGAGGTGGAGCTGGGCTTTGAACCCAGGAGACTGGCTTCCTTGTTGTCTCCATTTGGGTCCCCCTTGATTCTCTGAGCCTTGTTCCTTTGCCCTCCCTGTCTCTCCTATCTCCTGTCATTTTCAGGGAGACAGCAAGGAACAGCGGACAGGAGCTGGGCAGGCTAGCTAGACACAGCCTCTCTCTGTCCTCAGTTTCCCCATCTGGGAAGTCCTTTGCAGCTGGGGTCCTGTGGCTTCTGAGCTGACCCAGTCCCTGTCCTGCTGACTCAAGGCTGGCTGGAGCCCCTGGCTTGCTTCCCGGCTCTCTCGCTCTCTCTCCTTTTGCTGACACTTCCTGTGTTTGCTCCTCTCTTCCCTTTCTTCTTCCTCCTGGAAACTCCCACCCCAAGAAGCCCCATGTCCCTTCCTCTCCCCACCCCCAGCAGCTCCCTCAGGACCTATGGCAGTCAGAGGTGGTCTCACCTGCACTCTCATCAGGACGGCCCCCTCTGTGAACTCTGTGGTGGTCACATAGTACTGGAAGTCGTTGGGACCCGAGATGATTTGGGCTATGGTGTGGAAATAAGACCCAGCTCAGCCAGAGGCAGAGGAGGAAAGGAGGCTGTGGAAGGCAGGGAGCCTCCTCCTCCTCTGCTCAGCCTGCAGCTCCTTGGCAGCTGGTGTCTGCCTTCTGGAACAATGGTTGCTTTGTCATGGCTTTTACCAGGCTCTTAATATCATCCTTCCATCAGTCCTGCTTGACACATAAAGGAATCTGAGGCTCAGAGGGAAATGTCATTTTAGGGTCACAAGCTATATTGCTCCCTCTTTTTTCCCATTAGAAAGTAGTCTCCTTGTCCCTGGGCATATTCCTATAGACACACGGCTGGGGACAGCTGACCAGCAGCAACGTACGGAGCGTGATGTGCAGCAGGTCTTCCAGAAGCGAGTTGATCAGGCTTGTGGCCAGGGGGCACACCTAGAGGGAAGGCAGGAGAGGTTCCCGCTGGCATGGGGCTGAGGCAGAGGGCATCTCTCCCTGGGCCACACCTGTCCCCCTGGTGACTCACTATCTTCTGGAGGACTAAAGGTAGTGATTTGTCCAGCATGCCTGCCACCAACTTCAGCAGTTTGTTCACCAGCAGGGTGTCTGTCCTAGGGGAGAGATGATGCGTAAGATCAGACATGCCAGGCACGGAAGCTGGGGCAGGGAAGGGGAGGCCGATCAGGGCTGAGGAAGACCCCTCTGAGCAGGACAGCATGAAGTCCCAAAGTGGCTGCCTCCTTCTTGCCTGGCGTCCCCAGCTCTTCTTTCTCTTCTTTCTGCCCTCCTAGCTCTATTTGCGCCCCCTTTCTGTGCTTTGTGACTTTCTGCATTTGTTTCTGATTTGTCCCCTGCCCCCGGGGATTTTTAAGCAGGAAGAGGCCCCACTGACAGTAGGGATCATCACTGACTTCCTGGCTTGGGGCTGGACAAACAGAAGAATGATCCACGGTGGCCCCTTGATGGGCAGGTTCTGTGCTATGTGATCAGCATGGGTTAGGTCCTGTCTACCTCTGGGTCGTCAGCGTGGGCTGGGTCCTGTCTACCTCGGGGTCGTCAGCGTGGGCTGGGTCCTGTCTACCTCGGGGTCATCAGCGTGGGCTGGGTCCTGTCTACCTCGGGGTCATCAGCGTGGGCTGGGTCCTGTCTACCTCGGGGTCATCAGCGTGGGTTAGGTCCTGTCTACCTTGGGGTCGTCAGCGTGGGCTGGGTCCTGTCTACCTTGGGGTCATCAGCGTGGGCTGGGTCCTGTCTACCTCGGGGTCATCAGCGTGGGTTAGGTCCTGTCTACCTCGGGGTCGTCAGCGTGGGCTGGGTCCTGTCTACCTCGGGGTCATCAGCGTGGGCTGGGTCCTGTCTACCTCAGGGTCTTCAGCGTGGGCTGGGTCCTGACTACCTCGGGGTCATCAGTGTGGGCTGGGTCCTGTCTACCTTGGGGTCATCAGCGTGGGCTGGGTCCTGTCTACCTCAGGGTCATCAGCGTGGGTTGGGTCCTGTCTACCTCGGGGTCATCAGCGTGGGTTGGGTCCTGTCTACCTCGGGGTCATCAGTGTGGGTTGGGTCCTATCTACCTCGGGGTCATCAGTGTGGGCTGGGTCCTGTCTACTTCGGGGTCATCAGCGTGGGCTAGGTCCTGTCTACTTTGGGGTCATCAGCGTGGGCTGGGTCCTGTCTACCTCGGGGTCATCAGTGTGGGCTGGGTCCTGTCTACCTCAGGGTCATCAGCATGGGCTGGGTCCTGAGTGAGGAAACTGAGGTTCCCAGCAGTTGGCCAGGGCCCCACTGTTAGGAAGTGCCCAAACAGAGGTTGAGTTTTAGCTATGACCTTCAGCATGGATCCAGGCAGGGGAGGCCGGGAGGTGGCATATGAAGTGCGTGTCCAGGAAGGACAGCCAGTCCCAGCCCTGGGTTTCAGAGAAGGGACAGTGGAGGAAAGGCTGCCACCCACTCCGCCCTGGGGGATTCAGCAGCAGTGCTCACTGCTTCAGGATCTCAATACTCAGGCTTCCCGGGGGCGTATAGCGCTCCTCAAAGGCCACCTGGGTCTTGTTCCCTATCTGTTCCAGCCGTACTCCGATGCGTATGTTCTTGATGACTCTGAGCCACACAGTCCTGTAGGGACAATGGCTCTCTGAGGGTGTGACCTGGAGGATAGGCCACATACTCTCCAGCTTGCTACAGGCCCCATTAGGCCAGAGGTCAAAATTTAGTGTATTACTACACTATCCTAACCAAAGCAATGGTATGTTTGTCAGAGCCTGACTCGGTCAGAGTTTCCCTGGTGTGCTGGATAGCTTTAGTGTCAACTTGACACACCTGGGTTGAGGGAGCCTCAGTTGGGGAATTGGCTCCATTGGATTGGCCTGTGGCCACATCTGTGGAGTATTGTCTTGATGGCCAAGCAGTGTGGAAGGGCCCAGCCCACAATGAGTGGTGCCACCCTGGGCAGGTGGTTGTGTATAGTATAAGAAGGCAGGCTGGGCATGAGCCAGAGCGAGCGAGCAAGCAAACCAGTGAACAGCATTCCTCCATGGCCTGTGCTTCAGCTCCTGCCTCCAGGTTCCTGCCCTGAGTTCCTGCCTTGGGCTCCTTAAGTGATGAACTGTGACCCAGGAGATGTAAGCTGAATAAACCCTTTCCTCCCCAAGTTGGTGTCAGACTGAGTGTTTTGTCACAGCAATGGAAGACAACTAGAACAGAAATTGGTACCAGAAGAGTGGGCTATTGCTGTGACAGACCTGACCTTGGTGTTTTGGGGAAGGATTGTGGAGGCGTTTGGAACTTTGGGCTGGGAAGATCATTGAATGCCTAAAGATTGTTGCTGTGGAGCTTGGAGCAGTTTTGCTGAAGGAGTTGTAGAAGATGGAGGCCTGGCTTGTGAAGTTTCTAGTTTCAAAGGAGAGCAGAGATCATCAGGACTGTGTAATCTGTGGGTTCTGGTCAGCTGGGGCTGAAGAATCAGCTGTAAGTAACAAGAGACCAGAACCTGAAGTGAAATCTTTGTTGTACTGGGACAATTGATGCTGGTTAGCTGGGGCTGAAAAATCAGCTGTAAGTAACAAGAGACCAGCATCACTGTGGTGAAATCTTCTGGGAAGAATTTCTTCAGGGTCAGCACACAGAAGCTGTGATCCAGAAGGGGCCTGAGCCTCCATCTCAAGCCAGAAGCAGGACTTGGTAGTGTGTAAGAGTCTCCTATATGGTTCTGGTGTTGAAATTTGAGGGGGTCACAGAGAGCAGCCGAGGCTTGGCACTGTGAGAGGTCAGGAAAGACCATTGGTGGAAGTGCACCTCGGTTGCTGTGAAGACCCCAGGATTGCAGGGGTCATGGAGAGAAGCTGAGGCTTTGCACCAGGAGAGGTCAGAAGAGACCATTGGTGAAGGTGCTGCCTCAGTTTCAGTAGCGACCCCAGCTTTTTGGAGATGCCGGTACCCTGGGACGACCACCAAGAGCAGCGGTAGGTGTAGAATGGAGTCGGCCTGGGCCTGCGAGATGAGTGTGCCACGGACGGCAGAGTCGGAGAGGGGGAGCTGCCGAGACCCTTTGGAGCCCAGAAGATCGTGAGTGAATCCCAGGTGTCCAGCCTTGAGCTACTTTGCTGGACTTAGGTTTTGTTTGAGAGTGCCTGATTCTTCCCTTTGAAATAAGACAGTACTTGTTTTGGATTTTACAGCAGCCCACAGTTAAGAGACTTTTAATAGACTGGACTTTTAAGTGTTTGGACATTTTAAGGACTGTGGGGCTTTTAAGGATGTACTGTCTTAGGTTGTGATTAGTGTTAACATCATACTTTGGGGATAAGAACTGGAAAGGTGGTTTAATAGTGATGTGTTTGTGTGTCAAGTTGACAAGGGGTCAATTGTGCTGGATAGCTTTGGTGTCAACTTGACACACCTGGGTTGAGGGAGCCTCGGTTGGGGAATTGGCTCCATTGGATTGGCCTGTGGCCACATCTGTGGTGTATTGTCTTGATTGTTGAGCAGTGACAGTATAAGAAGGCAGGCTGGGCATGAGCCAGAGCGAGCGAGCAAGCAAACCAGTGAACAGCATTCCTCCATGGCCTGTGCTTCAGCTCCTGCCTCCAGGTTCCTGCCCTGAGTTCCTGCCTTGGGCTCCTTAAGTGATGAACTGTGACCCAGAAGATGCAAGCTGAATAAACCCTTTCCTCCCCAAGTTGGTGATGGTCAGAGTGTTTTGTCACAGCAATGGAAGACAAACCAGAACAGAAATTTCCCTGGGCTCACATCTTTGGACATCAGATCAGACTGGACATTCCAGGCGGAATGGCTCTAGAATGCTCACATCTTTATTAAGTGATGAAGCCACAACAAAAAAGTAATAGGTCACGAGAGAGGTGGCATGGGCACATTCCCAAAGGGTATTACGAGCCACCCTGCTTCATTTACCAACATGGGTCCATAGCCCTGCCTCTGCTGCATTACAACCACATGCAGCTCAGAGCTGTGCAGGCAGATGCTTGGTCTAGGTAGGAAGCTGGAATTGTATCCAGTTACCGACGGAGGCTCAGGCAATGGACACTCCTGCTTCAGCTGCCCAGCCCCTCCTGGCCTGTCCTGTTAGAGCCTACCTGCCTGCATGCACAGACTGCATGGGTGCCCCCCGCACAGGAAAGTCCTTACTGTGGACTTACTGTGTGATACTTCCCAGGGCTCTTTCTCATTCTATGCCTCAGTTTCCCTATCAGTCAAGTGTCTCTGAATACTGCCCAAATGGAAAGGATTGTCGCAATCCTTGTGGCTTTTGTTAGCCCAGCCAGGTGCCTACTGGCTCCTGGAAGCATGTGAAGAAGTGTCATGGGCACTTACTCCAGGAGCGAGAGGTACAGTTTGCAGCGCAGTGTAACCTGTAGCAGGCTGTCACTTAGAATTTGCAGGGTGACCTCAGGTCCCTTGGCATCTTCTATGACCAACCTATGGGAGGCATAGGGTGAAGAGTCTGGCCAGGCAAGGTCTCAGTGTCTCTGTATGCATCTGGAGTAGTCAGAATGGGAACCCACCCCAGGAGAGGTGGAGGCAGCTTTGGGACAGCCTGACTCTTGGCCACAGCCCAGCTACACACCACAGAGCTCTGGTTCTGGTCTTTAAGCCAGGAAGGACAGTATCTCTCCTCCTCTGGGTCCTCGTGTCAGCCTCTAATGAATCAGGGCTACAGCACAAGTCTGTGCATAATTAACCATTGGAATTCAAGCACGCTCCACTTGGGCTGAGGCTTCGGCTCCATGACAAGGCTTGCCATGTCGGGATGAGACTCTGTCTGGCTCGAGCACCATGGGGTCCATGGTGATGGTCCAAAGATCCCGACAGCATCTTTGGAGCCAGGATAGGGTGGGCTACCTGCTCGCCAAGTGAGATCTCACACCCTAAGTCTTCCCTTTGATGTACTGGGCAGATAAGATGTCATAGCTCCTGCCTTCCGATACACACCTGGGAGTTTCGTTGCCCCTGGTAAGAGCCGTGATGACTTGCACCTCCTGGGCTCTTCCAGCCCTCACTCCTCAAACCCCATTTCTACCTCACAAGGTCCTGTGTAAAGACCCAAGTTGTGCCAGTAAGGTTGAGTTATGCCCTTGGAACCTCCCCGGGTTAGTTCACCCCTCTCCATTCTGGCTCCCACCTGAGCCTCGACAGCCATGCTGAGGAACGAACAGCCAGCTTTCGGGAACAGGGAGGAAGAAACAGGAGAAGAACAGCAATGCTGCCAAGCATGTATGTGAGCCTTGTTTGATCCCCAGGACTACATGATCCAAAGAAAAGCGGTCAGGCAAGGGTATGAGGGAGTCAGAGGCCGGGCAGTTCCCCAGAATCCATGAAGGACCCATGGGCTCTGCTGAACATCTTCGAGCCTTGTGCTCCCTTCTGAGGCCTTGGTCCCCTCCTTTCCCCAAGCTCAGGGGAGCTGAGGTTGCACTGTGGACATCAGCGTCAGCTAGTGATTCATTTGTAGCCACCGAGACAGGCAGCAATATACTGCCCTCTGTGAGGAGAAAACTGGCTTTCAGCAGGGAACCTTCTGGAAGGGATTTTTTTGTTTTGAGACAGGGTCTCGTATAGCCTGGACTGACCTTGAACTCCCAGTGAAGCCGAGGATAGATCTGAATTTCGGATTCTCCTGTCTCCATTTCCCCAGTGCCGGGAGCACTGCTGTGCTCCAAGCTCAGCCTTGATGTCTGAAGTTCGGGCCTCTGTGGTCCTTTCCTCTGGTCCTTCCAAACCATGTCCTGGGCTAGGGTAGGCTTATAGCTATGGCGTGATTGCCTGGACGGGGGAGATGGGTGCCCAGTACTAACACCTTACGTGGCCGGGTTGGTGTGGGCCTGTACTGCTTTCCAGAGCATTCTGGGCAGTGTCTCCCCCCCCCCCGTGTCTCCATTTCACCCCACCAGAAAAGTTCTTCTGGAGTCTGTATTATTAGGACCCGTAGGCCTTTACTTGCTGGTGATGGGGAGAGATTGAGGCCTTCCGGGCTGAGCCTGTGGGTGCAGGTCGCCGTGAAGGAGACTGTCCAACCCAACCAGCGCAGGTCGCCGTGAAGGAGACTGTCCAACCCAAACCAGCGCCATTCATTTCAGGTTCTCCTGCTGCCAGGGCCAAGCAGCAGCGCCAGGGGCAGAAGCAGCCGGGGACTGACTGGGGGGGGGGGGTTCAACAATGATAGTCCTGTGGGAGGTCAGGCCAGGTCTGGGCTGATTTTTATTTTAAAGACATTCAGTATTATGGGCTGCATTGTGCCTCTGCTTCCAAGCTCCGGTGCTGAAGTCCTTGGCCCCCAAGACCCCAGATCATGGCCTTATCTGGAGGGATGCTGGCTGCAGACATGATTAGGGAAGGCCGCACTGAAGCAGCACGGGCCCTAATCCAACATGTCTGTGTCCTTTCAGGAAGGGATTTGGAAGCAGGGAGGATGAAGGCAGAGGCAGCATCAGGCTTCTGGCACTGGCACCTGTGATTGTGAGTGAATGCGAGGCGTGAGGGCGGAGCCTTGCCCCAGACTCAGCAGCGAGGCTGCCTGGCTCTTGGTGCAGCCGTCCTGCCAAACTCATCCAATTGGGAAACCCAGGTGGTGATGGAAACTCTAATTTTCAAGTGGGGCAATTAACTGAAAATATTTTGAAAACACTATTCAAGCCTGGAAACTGCA
Organism: Rhizomys pruinosus; assembly: GCA_009823505.1. NCBI lineage: Eukaryota > Metazoa > Chordata > Mammalia > Rodentia > Spalacidae > Rhizomys > Rhizomys pruinosus. The sequence goes on along the minus strand of VZQC01001441.1, from coordinate 1,590,322 downwards.
GGTTTAGGGAAGCGCATTGCTGGCAAACCTTGATTTAGAACTAGCTTCCGGGGAGGAGTTGGAGAGGCCTGGAGAGGTAGTGGCGAGGTAGGAGGACACCTGCTTTGTGCATTTGAGGCTGGGGGATGCTGTAGACCTGACAAGGACAGATCCCCTGAGGGAGAAGCGAGGCAGAGATAGCCCGCCAGCCACTCACCGGCCTGTCTCCAGAAGCTCCTTCAGCTGTGGCACAGCCCTCCCAGAGAGCAGATCTCCAACCACTGACAGGTCCAGCCGGGCCCTCTTCTTGACCAGCTTTTCCCCAATGAAGGGCAAGTGGTCCAGGACAGACTCGCTCTCGCCTGAGGCTCCTCTCACAGGCGTTCTGATCACATGGTTCAGAATCTCATGCTCGAAAAACAGATCTGAAATGTCTGAGGACACAGCATCTTCTGTGTTCATTCAGCCATTCAACCAACACCCACTGGCACCTGCTTCACCTGGTAGTTGAGATGGCCACTCAGTGACAAGTGCTTATGGAGAGACCGAGTCTCGTGTCTCACTGTTGCCCAGGTTGGTCTCAAACTCCTGACTCAAGCAGCTCCTGGCTCAGTCTCTCCCCTGGCCCCAAGCTCAGCCCACAAGCACTCACTAAGTGCTGACTCTGCTGTGCTCAGGGAGCAGCATGGCTCCTGCCACTCTGGGGTTGAAGTGTGGGTCCAGAAGAAAGACAAACTAGCTTTCAAGTCAGTAAAGTGATTTTTGGAAGTGGTGTACAACGGAAATAAAACGGAGCAGAGTCAGAGCATAACTGGGGCGAGGAGGCTCTGTTTCAGACACAGTGGTCAGGGAGGGCCGCTCTGAGGAGGAGGCCTCAAATGGACACCTGAAGGAGGTGAGGGAACACATTATGGGCAGAGGCAACAGCACATGCAAAGGCCCTGAGGTTATGAGCATGGTGCGTTTGCAAAGCGGACAGATGGCTGGGGCAAGCTGCTCATAGACAAGAGGCAGGGACAACAGCAGACAGACAGATGGTCAGACCACAGGTGCTACATGTAGACAAGGCCATTGAGGAGGCTCCACTAGACCTGCCACAAGGAGATCAGGGACTTCAGGAGAGGGCTGGCTAGGACTCTGCTTCCCAGGCTCAGTCAGAGGAGAGAAAGGCAGAAGGACTGGCTTGGCGAAGGAGGCAGCTGTGAGCTTGGAAGATGCTGGGGATGCAGAGCTGTGAGTGCCAGTGTGAGGAGCTGCTCGGGGTAACTGGGGACACAGCAGGTGTTAGAACAGAGGAGGGACAAGGACAGCCCTGGTGCTGGTTAGTGGGAGGTCAGAGGAGAAGCTGGGAACTGAATCTCAGCTGTCCAGCCCTGCCTTCCCCAGGGCCATGTCTGTCCTTCCCAGGGCCATGTCTCTCCTTCCCAGGGCCATGTCTCTCCTCCCCAGGGCCATGTCTCTCCTCCCCAGGGCCATGTCTCTCCTCCCCAGGGCCATGTCTCTCCTCCCCAGGGCCATGTCTCTCCTTCCCAGGGCCATGTCTCTCCTTCCCAGGGCCATGTCTCTCCTTCCCAGGGCCATGTCTCTCCTTCCCAGGGCCATGTCTCTCCTTCCCAGGGCCATGTCTCTCCTTCCCAGGGCCATGTCTCTCCTTCCCAGGGCCATGTCTCTCCTTCCCAGGGCCATGTCTCTCCTTCCCAGGGCCATGTCTCTCCTTCCCAGGGCCATGTCTCTCCTTCCCAGGGCCATGTCTCTCCTTCCCAGGGCCATGTCTCTCCTTCCCAGGGCCATGTCTCTCCTTCCCAGGGCCATGTCTCTCCTTCCCAGGGCCATGTCTCTCCTTCCCAGGGCCATGTCTCTCCTTCCCAGGGCCATGTCTCTCCTTCCCAGGGCCATGTCTCTCCTTCCCAGGGCCATGTCTCTCCTTCCCAGGGCCATGTCTCTCCTTCCCAGGGCCATGTCTCTCCTTCCCAGGGCCATGTCTCTCCTTCCCAGGGCCATGTCTCTCCTTCCCAGGGCCATGTCTCTCCTTCCCAGGGCCATGTCTCTCCTTCCCAGGGCCATGTCTCTCCTTCCCAGGGCCATGTCTCTCCTTCCCAGGGCCATGTCTCTCCTTCCCAGGGCCATGTCTCTCCTTCCCAGGGCCATGTCTCTCCTTCCCAGGGCCGTGTCTCTCCTCCCCAGGGCCATGTCTCTCCTTCCCAGGCTCATGTCTCCCACGGCCATGTCTCTCCTTCCCAGGGCCATGTCTCTCCTTCCCAGGCTCATGTCTCCCACAGCTGACCCCTTGAAATCATCACCTGTTTCGAGCTGGCCCTCCCTGACTCACAGGATGAGTGGGCTATGGGTCCTCCCTCGGGCTTGGGGCAGCAACCCCCAAAACAGCAGCAACTCCCAGAGCAGTAGCATTCTCCGGTTCTGGACCTGTGGCCATGGAAGTGAGGCTTGTGTCCCTTGCCCATAGCCCCGTGCCCCCAACTCTGTCCTTCGGGATCCATCTCTTCATGTCCTGACAGGCCTGCTCCGTGGGCCTCATTTGTTCACAGTGACAGCAGTGGTAGAGCTGGGGTCTGAACCCAGGCTGGCTGAGTGCTAAGTCTCTGCCCTGCTTCGGCACGTGATGGCAGGTGCTCAAGAGATGTCTGGACACGTAGGCTCTGTCCTTGTCCTTACCTTCCGCAGAACGGGACAGTCTATGATCTCTCAGGCCTGTGTCCGCAGCTTTCCAAAAGGACAACTCTTATAATCCAAGCTCTGAAGTGAGGGGTGGGCGTGTAGGCAGGAAGTTGGGGCCCCTGGCCAGGGCCTGGCACTCTCAGTTCTTCAGGGAAGAAGTGCTCCTCTTGGAACAGCAGTCAGGGGCTTTCAGCCAAAACTGGTGGGGCCCTACCTGAGGTAGGGCAGGCTCAGGCTGTGGCCAGTGGACCCCAGGCAGGGAGTGGGCTGGGCCTGGGCCCTTTCCCTTTGGGGCATCTCCAGCTCTTGGGAGGGGTACAAAAGTTGCCTTCAGGATGGAGCAGGCATGGCTCCTGAGGGGTGAAGAAACATGGTTCTGCTGTGTAGCCCAGACTCGTGTCCAACTAGCAATTCTCTTCGTTCTGCCTCCTGAGTAGCTATGATTAGAGATGGGGTCGCTGCACCTAGATAGACAAGATATTGTCATTCTAGAATCCACATCATAAAATAATAGTTATTTTGGGTTCAAAGATGCTTTAAGTTTTGGTGGGGAGCCAAATGTGGTGGCTTACAGTCAAAGACTTTGGATGTGGGGCTCAAGGGAGATACTGTGACCGACTGTTGGGGGCTTATTGAGTTAATAGCAGCAAGGACGGAGGCATGATGGGGATCTGAGGAGAGTTCAGGCCCCAGCAGCAGAGACAGACACAGTGGCATCTCTGAAGAGAAGAAACCAAGGCCCATGTGGAGGAAGTGGGGGGGAGGGTCTCTTCTATGTTTCTGAGGATGGGGTGGGTTTGCAGAATCAGTCTGCAACCAGGTTCTCTGATTCTGGCAGGAGGCAGGGGGAGGGCAGGGAGCAGGATGTGTGGCTTCAAGTATCCTATTGATGTGAGCTCACTTCCCCAGTGAGAAACCTGGGCATCTGGAAGCCGGTTAGCTAGTGCGCTGCTGTCAGTATCTGAGAGAAGGGCTAGCAGAGGTGTTCTGGTCTGAGGAGCAGCGGGAGTCTAACATTGCATTCTTACATACACCTGTAATCCTATCACCTGCAAGGCCGAAGAAGGAGGATCACCATGAGCTGTTGGCTGGCCTAGGGTACAAAATGAGTTCCAGGCCAGTTTGGTAGACAAAGTGAGACTGTCTCAAAAAACAAAATCAAGGGCTCACTGGTTAGAAGCACTGGTTCCTCTTGTAGAGTTCCAGGGTTCGGTTCCCAGGACCCACATGGTGGCTAATAACCATGGAACTCTAGTTCCAGAAGATCTGACACTATCCTCTGGCCTCTGCAGGCATTGAATGACATGGGTAACTTATACACATGCATGGAGAAAATGGTCTCCAGAAGCAGGTGAGAGCCATGGACCACACAACAGCGGGGAGCAGGGTGTGACCAGAGATGGGTATGGTCGCTATCAGACGCTGTGGGTGCCTCGATGCTTCCTTCCAGGAACCCGGAAGCCACTGGAGAACCCTGGCCTCACAGCTGCTCCTTTGCCCAAGGAGTGAGGAAGCTGGAGGTCTCCACCCCCACCCCAGGAAGTAGGGATGGGAGTGGTTTGGACCTGGGACGCCTCAGCCGTGGCTATCTTGGGGAAGGGTCCCATGGCCCTTGCTTGGACACAGAGATGGCAGCTGCTCACATCTGGAAGTCATCTGGGCTGGAGGCGACCTCCTCATCACCACCAGATGGCGCTGTAGACAGAAGTCCTGTAGAGGCTGTGCTCAGACAGTGAGTACTGTCCTTTCCAAGACACCAACCCATCTTCCTGAAAGGGCTCTTGTGTGACTATTGAAGGCTCTGGGCAGGTGCGGGGCACAACCTGAACCTAAAGAACAGGGAGCTATTGTCTGCTGTCAGCACCTTGGGGCTTCAGGAAAGCCGGGGAGACAACGGCAGTCATGCAAGCCTGAATGGGAAGGTCCTTAGTGATAAGATGTTCCCTGAGGTCAGATAACAGGTGCCTCATTTAATCTTCACTCCAGCCCTCCAAGGTAAGAATTACAGAGTCACCGAGGGGAGGCCACATCTAGGATGGAGTACCGAGGGTGAGGCAGAAGGCAAAGCCTGTTCCTCTGTCTCTTGGGCCATGTGACTCAAAAAGCTCTCAACTCACTTTGCCAACAAGATCAACAAAATGGATGTCCCCACCCAAAGGGCATCTAAAAGGGAGGCAGTCCCAAACATGGACACCATCCTGCAGCTCTTACATGGCAAAGATGTTGCCCAGTTTAGCTCAGAGGTGCCTGAATCCCACCCACATCTCAGTCCACAGCTGAGACCTGGCCAAAGGAGAGCACCTCCCACGATGGATGAAGCCACTCTGACAGCAGGGGGTCACCGCCAAGAGGACAGTCCACATAGCTTGCTTCTGAACTCCTAGCTGGTACCATCCTGTGCTGACCAGCCATCCCTGTCCACGTAATCACCAGGAGGCTGGATTGCTGGGGTTCTAGAAGCGGCAGGGGCAAGTTTGAGGGAGCCCTGGAATTGAAGGAGAGTCAAATGGTGATTGGCTTTCTCTTCTTTCTTTTCTCTTTTCCTTTCTCTCTTTCCCTCCCTCCCTACCCCCTTCCTCCCTGCTATTCCCTCTGCTATTTTCAGGGAGGTAAAAACGACATCCTTCCTGGGCACACAGCTCACCTCTGCCCTTGTTCCTGCTCTCAATAACTCACAGTAGTCAGTATGCCATCCATCCTTCCATCCATCCCATCCATCCTTCCATCCCATCCCATCCATCCATCCATCCATCCATCCATCCATCCATCCATCCTTCCATCCATCCATCCATCCTTCCATCCATCCATCCATCCCATCCATCCTTCCATCCCATCCCATCCATCCATCCATCCATCCTTCCATCCCATCCCATCCCTCCATCCCTCCATCCCTCCATCCCTCCATCCCATCCATCCCATCCATCCATCCATCCATCCATCCATCCATCCCATCCATCCCATCCATCCCATCCATCCCATCCATCCATCCATCCATCCATCCCATCCATCCATCCATCCATCCATCCATCCATCCATCCATCCCATCCATCCCATCCATCCCATCCATCCCATCCATCCCACCCATCCATCCATCCATCCATCCATCCATCCATTCATCCATCCATCCATGTAAGTATCCCTCTGCCTGGAACTTTCCTATAACCCTTGAATATTAACTAACAAGACTTTGGGGATGTAGAAAGCCTCATTTTACAGCTGAGGAAACTGAGGATAAGAAGGTGGAGTGGAGTGACTTCCCCACAGTCATGGAGCAAGTCAGTGGCAGAGCTGGGATTTGAACTTGGGTCCACGTGGTATCATCTGGGCTCACATAGAGCCTTGCACATACAACGTGCTCCCGAGTTGCAGTGGACTGCCAGTCCTGGGCAGGGGCCAACGGGTGCTTACCCACCTGTGCTGGGCCCGTGTTGCTCCTCAGGCCTGACTGAGGTCTCCTCTCGATGGAGGTGGGACCTGGCGGCTGAGCTTCTGGTGAGGTTAGGGAAAGGCTGGGGGGAGCAGGGCACTCACCCGTTGTCAGCCTCAGGAGGTCAGCGTACATGTCATCAAAGGCTCGCGGGATCACAGGGCACAGCTGCAAGAGCACAAACGCAGGGCTATCGGTGAGGAGCCGGCCTCCCTGACCCACAGCCACTGGGCCCTGCCCTCCCAGCCCCGTGTTACCGCAGTGCCCCAGGCAGCCAAGTGTCCATTTGTGGTGCTGAGGACGCACTGGTGCGTCCACCTAGCCTTCCCTGCTGACTAGAGTCCACAGCTGCCCCCTGGCCACCCAGAGACTGCAATGGTTTGTTCCTGGCCGTGTACCCTGGCCTGCCAGTCACCTCCCCGCCACACACCTTTACTGCTCACAAGAACCTGTGAGCGTCTTCCTTAGAGGAAGCCAGGAATTCACGTAGTCGTCCATACAAATTCATGGATCCTTCCACATCAGATTCTAGTGGCCGGCCAGCCCACCAGGTTCCAAGCAGTGGAACTCTCTGGTGAGTTTCCAGCCCCAACCCATCATGTGCCACCCAGCAATTCTCATCCCAAAATAGCCAGCACCTCTCAACGGAGGGCGATTTATAACTCCTGCAGACACTGACAAATTATGGAGACATTTTTATTGTAACTATGGTGGCAGGTGAGTGATACTGCCATCTAGTGGGGTGCAGATAAGCACCCCCATCCACCCCAGCCCAGGACCAAGCATCAGCAGCTCAGAGGCGTCAGCAGTCGGGAGGCTTAGAAACCTTGGCTTTAGCAGCTCTGCTGAAAGAAGCAGTAAACATTTGCCTCAGCCTTCGTGGGATCCAAGGGCCTGTTCTATGCCTAAAGGCAGTTTAATGACTTAATTTTTTCTTAGGTTCAACTGCCTTAATGGAAGGACCATCTAGTCTGCAGTCCCTCAATACTCTTGTGTAAGGACAGTGCATTTTGAGAGATGTTAACTTTTCTAGTGAGTAATGATCCCCTTCTCCCCATCTGCTTTCCACCCCCGAAGCCAGAGAGGAGGAGGGATGAGTAAAGACTCCTGGGACTCATGGCCCGAGGACCACCTGTCCCTGTAGGATAGGAGCATCTTCCACATTTCTTCCCACAACTCCAGGGAGGAGGAGGGAGGGGTGCAGACTCCTGGCTATGCCCTTACTTTAAGAAATTATTAAAAAATCTGCTGGGCATGGTAGTGCACACCTTTAATCCTAGCACTTGGGAGGCAGAGGCAGAGGCAGGCGATTTCTGTGAGTTCAAGGCCAGCCTGGTCTACAGAGTGAGTTCCAGGACAGCTGGGGCTATAGGGAGACCCTGTCTCAAAAAGACAAAAAAAAAAAAAAAAAAAAGGAAATTACCATGTTTAAGTAGAAAAACTAAGTTATTTTAAAAAGTCTCTGCCAAGCCTCTTGGCACTTGGCTGACGTCCCTGTCCTTGGGAGGTAGAGGCAGGAGGACCAGAGACTCAAGGCCACTGTGGAGTGCATGCTGTCCTGTCTCTGCCCTCTAAACAATTTCATGGAAGTGCTGAGGTCAGGTTATGCCCTACCCCATTGCCCCACATAAAACAGTGGTTTTTCAGTCTGTGCCTTGCCTGAGCAGACTCCATTTCATAAGCAGCTTTTGACTCTGTTTTGAGAGAGAAGAATCACTGCAGCTCCTGAATGGACCTATAAACTACACCATCTGTCAGGCACCACTCATCCAGTGTAGACAGATAAATGACTTATTCCTGGGAGTAGAAATAAATTTATTGGGGTGAACTAAGACTGCAGGGACACATGAGTGTATTAAAATTAGAGCAGAAAACCCTGCTCAAGAACTTTATCAAAACAACAGAGCAAAGAAAGGATGCATGTCCCTCACCTGGACCCCACAAACTGATGGATGCCAAACATTGCAAGACCGTGGCCCCCAAACCTACGTATCATCCGATACCTGGTGTGTGTGTGTGTGTGTGTGTGTGTGTGTGTGTGTGTGTGCGCGCGCGCGTACTGACGAGCAGGGGACTCCCTGACTTGCCCTACAGCTTCAGCTTCTGCCCATGTACTGCTCCCCTGTCTGAAGTGGACCTGAATTGTTGTGATTGCCTCTTAGATTGTTGCTATGGGTGGATCCTCTCAGGACATCTGAGTTTACCTGCGGCCCATCAGGGGGATGGAGAGTGCAAGCAGCAGGGGTGAAGCCCTGGTTCCATCCCCCCCAACACCCAGGCACAAAAACCTTTGTTTACTAACTCAGAAAACTTACATAAAACCCAAATTAGTGGGTGGCAGTGCCTTCAAACCACACCTGGATGGCTGAGGGGAACATCACAGGCTGCTCAGACCAGGGATTCAGGACAAAATGCTGGATATCCAGGAACTGCTAGCTTTGCTTTAAAAAATAAATTATATAAACTTACAATAAATCATTAAAACAAATTTAATAAAAGTGGGAAGCTCGTCCCCTCCTAGGCGTTTTGTGATAGTCTATCATCTGTTGCTCTTGAAGCACTGTCTACTGTCTGTTAGGTGACAGTGCTATACAGCAGTGGGCCACTGTGTAGTTCATGCAGTTCTGCCTGCTAACATCACGTAGCAGTCTAAAGGAAGAAGTCTAAATCAGCAAGGGCTACATGTCGGCACTTCCCCATCAACCCATCTAGAGACAGTGTTAATACATGCCAGGCCCCTTGACTCATCGCAGTTCTGTTACCTTGACCTCTATGACCTAGCTGGGTCAGAGGCCCAGTCCATAGCTCTTTCCTTCACCGAAGGAAGTATTCAGTCCTAGAAGGATCCCACTCAAGCAGAAAGGAGTCATTTGGCACCAGCTTGCAGTTCCACCTAAGCCCAACAGGGGCGCCATGTCCATAGGCCACAGGCCTGGTTCCACTCACATGAGTTTTGAGCATTTGGGGCAGGGCTGGCACCAGGAGATTCATGACCTTCTTTGCCAAGGAGTTGAGCATGAAGGAGAGCCTTTGGGAGAGGAGAGTGAGAGATCAGAGAGCGTAAGAGAGGATCACTCCTGCTTTACAGAGGTGAGAAGGAACCTTGGGAAGGAGGAGCTTGCTGAGCTCACCCAGGGCGTTGAGGCTTCTACAGAGGCTGAGCTGAGCATAAACATGCCGTGGGTATTGTCTTTAGAGATCTACACTGACATTGGGATGCCAGGAGCTGACACATCCCCTGCAAGGTGACATGTCCCTCCCGTCACCCTTTGCTTGTCATCTGCTGGCTCCTTGGTTTTTAGGACCCTCAGTTCGTTAAGCTCACAGTAAGCCCCTCTGTGACCAGACCCTGATGGCCTGTCACTTGCTGTGGGGTTTGAGCTGCAACCATTCTAGGCGACTCATGCTCCTCCATGGCTTTGCCCGTCTGTGTCCTCGTGTCTGGCTCAGCCATAATCCTCACCTGAGAAGCATCTTCTGGTCCCAGTTCTCTTCGGCCCCAGGCGCACCCACCTAGAGTTCCCTATGGTTATCACTCACCACTCTGGGGGCTTCACAAGAGAGGGACTTAGTCCGGTCCAGTCCATCTTCCCTAATGTTTGTTGACTGACAACTGAGCAATCAGCCTGCCTGGGGAGAGGTTCAGGGGAGAGCTGGCTTGCAGTTCTTCTAGCTCCACTTACAAGATGATGTATTTTATTTATTTATTTATTTATTTATTTATTTATTTATTTATTTATTTATTTGAATGTACTATCTGCATGTAGGTTTGTGCACCCGTGTCGTGCAATGCCATGGAGGTCAGAAGAGGGCGTTGGATTCCCCTGGAACTGGAGTTCTCCTGGAATTGGAGTTACGGACGGTTCTCAGCCGCCATGTGGGTGCTGGGGATCAATCCCAGGTCCTCTGCAAGAGCAGTCGGCGCTCTTAACCACTAGGCCATCTCTCCAGCCCCAGATGATGTATTTCAGGACTGACCTCATGAGACTGTCAAACCTGGGGATGCCCCCAGCTGAGCTATCCTGCATGGCGCTGAGCAGAGGCAGTGCCTGGAGCGTGATAGTGGCACCGTGTTCCTTCATCTTCTGGGTCAGCTCTGTAGACAGATCCAGGGGTTAGGGGTCAAGAGGAGGGCAGGGAAAGTAGCCTGGCAGGGGCACCAGGCTGGGGACGGCCATCACTCAGGACTTCTTGGATCTGGCATCGGGTGAGAGTCGTGTCACCTCTGCCCTGACAGTTTCTACTGTGTAGATGTGCCCTTGATGGCGGTGGCCCTGGGTGGGCCATCTTTACTTGAAGAGTGAGGCTGGGGTAGTGGGAGCCCACCCAGGGCAGAGGCAGCTGCTGCTGGGATGCTGGACCTGTGTTCTCTCTACAGCCAGCACTGAGTGGCCAGGAGCCTCCAGGGCCAGTTGGAGGCAGTTTTGAGGTTGAAGCACACTTGCTACTATTCCTCCAACTCCCTCACTGTGCTCTGTTTCATCCAAAGCTCCTTAGGTGCTGAATACAGAAAGGAAGAAATGGGAACCAGGGCCCAGGGGTCCCTGCTAGCTTCTGGCCAGTGTCAGAGCCATGTAGGGTGCCTTAGCCCTGTGCAGGAGCCTCAGCCATGCATCAGCTCCAGTGTGCCACAGTTCTCATGTCACTCCTCTCAAATCTTTGCTGGGTCTGTGCTAACAGTGCTGGGCCCTGTGATATTTCTTCTTCACCAACTGGCACAGTCTTAAACCTCATCTGTAGAGGTTCTTGGGGACACAAAGGCTCTGCCTCTGACATGTCACTGCCAGAGTGGCATTAAGGTGCCAGTTAGCAGGGCTCCTGAGACCTGAGAAGCTCTGCAGGCCCCTGTCAGGCTTCCAGGGCTGTGTGGAGATGGTTCCCCAGAGACACAAGGCAGCTCCTCCCTCCGGGAACAGCATCCAGAGAATGTCACCAGCTCAGGGCACACGTTGCTCTGCAGCCTCTGCTTACAATGGTGGGCAGTGCCAACCTGGGACAACTCAGTGAGCTTCCCCAGCCCCAAGCAGCAGGCTTTCATCACAACCAGTTCCAGGAGGCCTGGGGTGGGGTCCTCTGACTCTGTATGAGCTGTTCTTGGGTTCTTTTTTTTTTTTAAATAATTTTATTTATTTCTGTATGTGTATGAATGTACTGTCTGCATGCAAGTTTGTGCACCCGTGTCGTGCAATGCCACGGAGGTCAGAAGAGGGTGTTGGATTCCCCTGGAACTGGAGTTTTCCTGGAATTGGATTTTCAGACAGTTCTCTGCCGCCATGTGGGTGCTGGGGGTCGAACCTGGGTCCTCTGTAGGAGTGGTCGGCACTCTTAACTGCTAGGCCATCTCTCCAGCCCCTTGTTCTTGGGTTCTACCTCATTACTGGGTTCCCTTTAGAGTTCCCTCTTATCCAATCAATTCCCCCTTCCTCTAGTGCCCTGATCACATTCTTTTACATTAAAGACACTACTGGGATTGGGGTATGGCTTTTTCTTCTGACTGGTAGGAACTAACACAGTTGCCTGGTGGCTTCAGGTTCTCGTGGTCACTGTTTGGTCAGGTTCACTAACTGTCCTGCAGGGGATTCTGGAGATCTCCTCTCAACCACCACTTGAAACATCTCCTTGTTTTCACATCTCCACCATGGCCAATTGCTCCAAGCTCCCTGCTGTTCAAAAGTCAAACACTTGGGAGTCACATCGTTGGCCCTGGATCCTCTACTCCCCTCTACCCACCAGGACTAGCTACTCTTGTCTCTCCTCGGGGATTCCTCCTCTTGGCCAGGCCAATTCTTTTTTTTTTTTTTCAATTTTATTGATGCTTTGTGTATTTCTTCTTTTTTTTTTTTTTGCCTGTTTGTATTTTATTATAAAGATTTGTATTTTATGGACAAATTATTTAGCACTATTACAATATGCCAGAAATAATCTCTGAGATAATGGGTATCCATGGAGCTAATAGCTTCAATGCACTCTATTGATCTTTCTTTTCCACATAAATTTATTTTTATTTTTTTAACAAATCTAGATCTGTGTCCCCCCACCCTGATTCACCCACCCCACCAGAGCTCATGCATTCTGCCAAACATGCTTTTCATCTCTTTCTCAGTCTTTCTCAATATTCTCCATGAGGAAGTTGACTATTTTGAGCAGAAGTTCACTGTTTCAGTCAGTTCTTCAATGCAGTCCTTTCTGTTGTTGTTGTTGTTTCCAATACGCATCACTCCCAACTGCTTTGGACAAAAGCTCAGGAGGCCATACACAAGAAATACTTACAACTAGGTAATTGTCACTAGCATCCACAGATGAGGGATACCATTTGTCCTTTGTTTTTCTGGGACTGTGTTACTTCACTCAGCATGATGTCCTCTAGCTCCAGCCATTTTCCTGCAAAGCTCATGATGTTGTCTTTCTTTACTGCTGCATAGAACTCCATTGTGCAGATGTATCACATTTTCTCTATCCACTCATCAGTTGAGGGGCATTTGGGTTGGTCCCAGCTCCTTGCTATTGTGAAGAGAGCTGAAATAAACATGGCCGTGCATGTATCTCTGTGGTGGGGTGAGTCTTGAGGGTACATGCCCAGGAGGGGTATGGCTGGGTCGGGTGGCAAGTTCATTCCAAGTCTTCCAAGGGTTCTCCACA